>JAWWES010000037.1:122307-149074 GCA_035583135.1 Lophotriccus pileatus | reverse complement strand
CCTCTGCTCTGGAGCCAGGCTGGGAGAGCTGGGGGGGTTCACCTGGAGAAGAGAAGGCTCCAGGGAGACCTGAGAGCTCCTTGCAGGGCCTAAAGGGGCTTCAGGATAGATGGAGAGGGACTGGGGACAAGGGATGGAGGGACAGGACAAGGGAGAATGGCTTTACAGAGAAAGAGGACAGGTTAGATGGGATATTGGGAAGAAATCGTTCCCTGTGAAGGTGATGAGGCCCTGGCACAGGTTGCCCAGAGCAGCTGTGACTGCCTCATTCGTGGAAGCGTTCAAGGCTGGGTTGGATAGGGCTTAGAGCAACCTGGTCTAGTTGACCTGAAGTTGTGCCAGGGGACATTTAGGTTGCATATTAGGAAAAACTTCACGGAAAGGGTTGTCAAGCCCTAGAACAGGCTGCCCGTGGCAGTGGTGGAGACACCATCCTTGGAGGGATTTAAAAGCCACATAGATGTGGCACTTGGGGACATGAGTTAGTGGTGACCTTGGCAGTGCTGGGTGAACAGTTGGACTTGATCCTAAAGGTCTTTTCCAACCCAAACAATTGTGTGTTTATATGGTGTCCCTGCCCATGGCAGGGATTTGAACTAGATGACCTTTAAAGTCCCTTCTGCTCCAAACCATTCCTTGGTAGGGTCAGGCAGCAGGAGGTTTCTCTGTGCATCGCCCCTGGCACTCCATATCCCGAGGCCTCTCTTCCCCTGGTCTGACCCAGTCACCCTTACACCCAGGTACGCAGCAACCAGATGCCTAATCTCACCAGCCTGTTCTCAGCAGAGCGTGCAGCTCTGCTGGAAAAGGTGGGTGAGGAGCTGCTGCCCCCGGACAAGCACACCTTTGAGGTGCGTGCTGAGACCGACCCCAAGGCCATCCACAGAGGTGTCCAGCGGCTGCTGCTGGGCTACAAGGTGAGATGAAGGTGGGAGGAAGGTCTCTGTGGGACCATGGGGACCAAGGGGAGGGTGCTGTGGAAGGCACTGGGGCACAAGTTCCAACAGCACCTGCACATAACTTCTGAGCCCAAGGTCAAGGGTCAAAGTGGGTGCTCTGGTTTACCTGGAGGACTTACCTGGGGCAGTGCCAGCAGCAAGGCCACCTCAGGATCTCTCTCCATCTCTATGCTCAGCTGGAGAGCTGATAGCATGGAGGTGAGTGGGCATTCACAAATGCTGAGGTTTGCTCCCCACTGTGGGGACAGGGCACCCGACACTGCCAGCTTCCTGCTGAGCAGGAGAGAGGCTCACCAGGATGTATCCCTTTCTCCTTGCTGCAGGATGAGCACCGGGGCCCCACGCTGGTGGCTGTGCAGTCCAACTGGGACCTGAAACGACTGGCAAGTGGGATTCCCGTCCTCGAGGAGTTCCCCTTGGTCCCCATCCGTCTGGTGGATGATGTCAGCTACTCGGTCCTGGACTGGCAGCGCCATGCTGCCCGCCGCATGATCCGCCACTATCTCAACCTGGACACCTGCCTCTCCCAGGCTTTTGAGATGAGCAGGTGCCATTGGCGGCCACGTTCCCCTGAGGCTACTGTGCCCTCAGTGGGACTGCAGCAGCTACTGCATCCCTCGATGGTCCTTGTTTTCCTTGCAGCCATGCTTACCCCAGTGACCGCTTACCTCTCTGTGCCCCAGGTACTACCACATCCCCATCGGGAACCTCCCTGATGACATCTCCACTTTTGGCTCTGACCTGTTCTTCTCGCGCCACCTCCGTCATCACAACCACCTGCTGTGGCTGTCCCCCACAGCCCGCCCTGACCTGGGGGGAAAGGAGGCTGACGACAACCGCCTGGTCATGGAGTTTGATGAGAGAGCCTCAGTGGAAATCAACAACCCTGGCTGCTACTCCACAGGTATGGAGGGAAGAGGGTTGTAGCACTTGAGTGGGGCAGAGCTGGATCCTGCTTTGTGAGTCCTGTAGAGGGGTGGATCTGATCCCCAAAGAGTCTCTGTGGTGACAGTTGTTACCAGCAACTTTTGGGTTTCAATGTCATTCTGGGCAAGGTGGATGCTAAAGGCATGTCCTGGGGCAGGGGAGGCTCACCTGTAACATGTGCAGGCATTGAAATATGGATTCTTTACCAATGAGCAATGACAGCAGCACTTGGCAGACCACGTGCAATGTGTCAGCCCAAGGACAGACTAGCTCACCTGGTCATCCCTGGTGATCTTGGGACAGGTCTCTTAAGCAGATGCAGCTTGAGTGTATTCAGTTCTTCTGAATGCCACTTCTGCAACTTCCAGGAAAAACTGGTGGTCCCCAGAGCATCAGTAGGTCCAAGTCTTGGAAGACAAGGTCTGCTTGAGACAGTCATGCCTATGAAAGCATCTCCCTACACAATGCAGCTGCACCTACAGAACACTTTGTGCTTGTGAAAAGCACTTCTGGCAGCAGCAAGGGAGGGTGTCCCTGGTCCTTTCCCTGCCTCCCTGCTGACAGTTGTGTCTGCTCTTAGTGTGTTTGGAGCTGGATATCCAGAGCCTGGCTGTGAACACCGTGTTGCAGTCCCACCACGTGAACGACATGGAAGGAGGCTCCAGCATGAGCATCAGCTTTGATGTGATTCAGCAGGCATCCCTAGAGGACATGGTGACAGGGAACCAAGCTTCCAACATCCCAGCTAGCTATGATGAGACTGCCCTCTGCTCCAACACTTTCAGGTACAGTTTGAGGACCAGCAGGAGGTGGAGCATGTGGTCTCCATTCTGGCAGGTCCCCTCAGGTCCCCTTATTCTCTCCTGGCTTTAGCCTTTCCCCAGCAATAAGGCTTCTGGGGTGCTCAAAGTATAAATCCAGGTCTCAAGGGCAGAACAGGTGTCTTCTCCCACACATTAGAAGATCCTGAGCTCAGAGCTGCCTGGGGCATCCGTCAGCAGATGTGTAGGGATGCTGGTGAAGACTTTGCCCTTCCTGTTTCTCCTTTCTTCATGGTCCACCAGGTTACAGAGTCACATATTTACCCTGTGGCTCATGTGCCAGGGGCTGGACTCCTCCAGTGTATCCAAAAACACGTTCCTGTCAGGAAGGCAGAAGGGGTTGTTGGTGGCTGGTGGAGTGATGCTGCTCTCTGCTTGCTGGCAGGATCCTGAAGAGCATGGTGGTGAGCTGGGTGAAGGAGATCACACAGTACCACAATGTCTATGCAGACAACCAGGTCATTCACTTTTACCGCTGGCTCCGCTCTCCTTCCTCCCTGCTCTATGACCCAGCACTTCACCGCACACTCCACAACATGATGAAGAAGCTTTTCCTGCAGTAAGTGAGTCCTGGAATGTGCCAGGCTGATGGATGGGGAAGGGACAGGTGTGATGTTAGTGACCAGGATGCTGGTGCCTAGGATGATCCTCCAAAAGAGGTGGGCAGTAGAGTGGAGTGGACCTCTCGTCCTCTTTGGGTGACCTCCCTTGAGCGTTGTTGTTGCATACTGACTGATGGATCAGCACATCCTCCGTGGGTTGCACTGCCCCTTGGGCATTGCCTTCCTGCCCACTGACCCCCACTCTGTGCCCTGACATAGGCTGGTGGCCGAGTTCAAGCGCCTGGGCTCCTCCGTGGTCTACGCCAACTTCAACCGCATCATCCTGTGCACCAAGAAGCGGCGCATTGAGGACGCCATCAGCTACATGGAGTACATCATCAACAGGTGGGGTGCACCTGAGATGTGGCTCTCAGGTGGTGGGGCTGGGGCAGGGCTCAGGGCCAGGAAGGAGAGTGCTGATTATTTTTATTTTTTTTTTTTGCCTTTTGATGGGCCTCAGAACTGAATTTATTACGGGACAAGGCTTCTCAGTTCTCTTACTCTCATGCCTGGAGTAGAGATCTGTCCCTAGCTGTCCTCTATAGGCAGGATTCCAAGAATACTTGTAGGATTCAATCCAGAAGAGACCTTCAGGAGAATCTGAGATGCCCCGTAACTCGTCCCTTGGCTGCTTCTCAGCATGCCAGCTGTGGTACAGGCACCTCGACACAAGAATAAGGAACAAGGTGTCCTTGGGCATGACTTCCCCTGGGATCTCTGGCAGTGATAGGATGGGAAAGGGGACACCCCTCTCTCCTGGCCAGCACCACCTGCCCACGGTGTCCCATAGAGAAGGGACGATGCCAACACAAGGACTGACTCAGTCTCTTCCCTCCAGCATCCACTCGAAGGAGATCTTCCATTCCCTGACCATATCTTTCTCACGCTGCTGGGAGTTTCTTCTCTGGATGGACCCAGCAAATTATGGAGGTATCAAGGGAAAAGTGGATTCTCGCATCCACTACGGGGAGGTAAGAGAGGGGAAGCACCCAGCCCTCTGGGAGCAGGGTCCTGGGTTTGAGTGGAGTAGGGAGGTGTTGGCTGGGCATGAGGAAACACTGCAGCGTCACTGGCTCCTCCAGATGAACACCAGCAAGAGGCAAGCATTGGAAGAGGAGGATGGCGAGGAAGAAGAGGAGGAGGAAGGGGAGCCAGATGTGGAGGAGCTCCTGGAGAACAACTGGAACATCGCGCAGTTCCTGCCCCAGGCTGCCTCCTGCCAGAGCTACTTCCTGATGATCGTGTCAGGTGAGTGGTCATGAGGAGGGGACAAGGTCATTGTGCCTCTTCAGTGCCAGCTCCAGGCAGGAGCTGGAGCCTTGCCCATGTCTCCCCAGCCTACATTGTAGCCGTGTACCACAGCATGAAGGAGGAGCTGCGGCGTAACGCTCCCGGGAGCACTCCCATCAAGAGGAGGAGCACCAGCCAGGTGTCCCAGGAGGCTCTGGTGGAGCTGGAGGCCATGCCTGGTAAGTGCTGAGCCCCAGGACAGCCCTGCTGCGGGCAGAGAGCCACCCACCGCATTGCCCCACATGCCACCAATCAGCTGAAGTGCTCTGTGCTTCATCCCTCTAGGCATGATCACCTTCTCACAGAATTATGTGGCCAGTGAGCTCACCCAGAGCTTCTTCACCATCACCCAGAAGATCCAGAAGAAGATGGCTGGTTCCCGCAATGCCACAGAGCCCTCAGACATGTTCCCTGTCCTGCCTGGCTCCTACCTGCCACTCAACAACCCAGCCCTGGAGTTCATCAAATATGTTTGCAAGGTCAGCAGGCTAGGCCAGGCCGCTTGGCTGAAAGTTTGGGGTCTGGGACTGCAGCTTTCTGCGAGGAGGGATCTATGATCACTTTCGCCATGCCCTGCATCCATATGAGGTCACAAGGATACGAGCTGTCCTGCTGAGGACACTCTCTGCTGGTAGGCTCAGCTGGCTCTTATCCTTGCAGGTCCTCTCCCTCGATGTCAACATAACCAACCAGGTGAACAAACTGCACCGGGACCTGCTGCGCCTCATCGAGGTGGGCGAGTTCTCAGACGCAGCCCAGTTTCAGGACCCATGCCGCTCCTACGTGCTTCCTGAAGTCATCTGCAGGAACTGCAACTTCTGCAGGGACCTGGACCTGTGCAAGGACCCTGCCCTCTCCCAGGTGCAGCCTCTTTCCTAGGCACACCAGAGGCCCCAAGTACAGCAGTCCATCCCTTTAACTCATTTTATCTCTGAACCCCTTTGCTTTGCAGTTCTGCTTGCTGCTCATGATCACCGTCACCTGAAGCAAACTTTCTGTTCATCTTTTCTAGCTCTGTGTTATGGGTCTGAGCATCCCTGGGCTTTGGCTTATGTTCTGTTCCTCTTCAGAAACCTGTTCCACCATCCCAGTGCATGGGACTCGTGCTGCTCACCTCCCTCTCTTTGCCCCTAGGATGGGTCGGTGCTTCCCGGGTGGGTCTGCCCCAACTGCCAGGTGCAGTATGACACCAGTGCCATTGAGATGGCGCTGGTGGAAGTCCTGGAGAAGAAGCTGATGGCCTTTGTGCTGCAGGACCTGGTAAATGCAAAAATTTCCCCCGTCTGCCTGTTCCTGTGACTTTCTGAGGCCAGGCACATTCAGTCTGCCCCTGTCAGAGGGGCTTGGCCTCATATCCTGGCCCATCTGAATCTCTTTGGCCTCCAGATTTGCAAGAAGTGTCACGGTGTGAAGGAGATGCACATGCCCGTGTACTGCAGCTGCGCTGGAGACTTTGCCCTCACCATCTCCTCCCAGGTACTTCAGCACCTGCCCAGCCCAGCCCTGGGGCAACAGCTTGGCAAGGGACAGCAAGGAGCCTGCAGTGCCCTGTGCCTGCTCTGACTCTGTTCTAACTGCAGGTCCCCTGGCATCTGCTGAGCTGCCCTCTGCCCCGCCAGCCCTGCCCAACCACTCCCTTAGAGCCCTTCTGGGGGTGCTGGGCAGCCTCCTTCCCTCTCTGCTTCCTTCTTGCCAGACCTTCACTGATCACATCAGCGTCTTCCAGAACATCGCCCAGCACTACAGCATGGCCTTCCTGCTGGAAACCATTGAATGGCTGCTGCACACCAACCCCCAGCTCCAGCAGTGAGGCCTGGGCTGCTCCTCCTGCCTACTCTGTGCTCTGACATCCATGGAGTGCAGTCCTGAACCCCTTGGCCACGGAGATGCTGCACACCCCTCCTGCAGCAAGGGGGGGGGAGCAGAGCTGGGACTGGGACTGGGCTGTGGGGTCCTCGTAGGCTCCAGGGGCTGAAGCTGGCCCCCAGGTGTGGTTTTAATGTTGTGTTTCTGTAAATAAATGGGTTGTAGAAGGCAGGTGTAGTTTTCAGGGGGCAGGGAAGCAGGGGCTGTGGCCTACCCCTGGGTGATGCCTGCAGCTGAGGGGGGATGAGCTGTGTCCTTGCTGGGCAGGATGGACCAGGGACCTGTCCTCGTCTGCCCCCAGGGAGGGCCCTGCCTGCCTGGGGGCAGGGGGGCTGCAGCATGGCCGTAACCCCCCGGATCCCCCTCCAGCTCCAGGGCAAGGGGCTGCAGTGCTGGACCCTAATGTGACAGTGGCTCCCTGCCAGCGAGTGTGTGTCTGGTGTATCCTGCACTCCAGTACTTGCCTTCAGCCAGGCTCTGTCTCCTGCTCCTGCCCCTCAGGGGGAAGAAGCCCCAAGGGCTGCAGCCGGAGCTCTGCCCGTGCTTCCAGAGTCTTGGCTCTTCTCTCTGGACAATGCCAAGGTGCAGTCAGAGCTGACCTCTTGCAGTGGCACTGCCTCCCAAGCTAAGGCCGCAGAGCCCAGTGGCACAGTCCTGCCTGCCTGCCTCAGCAGGTTCTGCAGGGTTGGGGTCCAGAGGGAGCTGAGAGGACCTTGTCCTGTTCCTGCATCCATGCAGCAGGGCAAGCAGCCACAAGTCCCCACCATGGAGCTGTGTCAGGGCAGGTTTAAGCAGTATATTGGGAAAAGGTTCTTCCCCAAAAGATGGTTGGGCACTGAACAGGCTTCCCAGGGCAGTGGGCACAGCCCCAAGGCTGCCAGAGCTCCAGGAGGGTTTGAACAACGCTCTGAGGGACAGGGTGGAACTGTTAAGGGTGTCTGTGCAGGGCCAGGAGTTGGACCAGATGATCCTTGTGGGTCTCTTCCAACTCAGGATATATACCATGATTCTATGATGAGTGTTGGCTGGGCCCCAAGGAGCAGCTCAAACCCCTGGAGGATCCCAAGAGATGGGAAGAGCTCTGGGCTGCACAGAGATGGAGGCGGGATGGAGCTGGGCTGAGTTTGGCTCAGCTGTTTTCAGGTGGGCTGGGCTGGGTTCAAACATTTTCAGTTATTAAAGCCCTGACATCCTGGGTAGCAGCCCAAGATTGCACCAAGGAAGGTGCCCAGGATGCTTTACCTCTTGGATTAAACTGTATCCTCCTCAATGCACCCAAGACTCCTCCTGGAACTTTTGGACCTGTGATTTCAAGACCTTAAATCCCAGGTAGCAGCCCCAGACTGCTTCAGGGAAGCTGCCTGTGGTGTTTTGCTCTTTGGTAGAAGCTCTCTGTTCCAGGATCCAGCTGAGACTCCTCCCCAGCATCTCCCAGAGTCTTTTCACTACAGCTTATAAATCCTGACATCCTACCTAGGTAGCGGTCCCAGACTTCTGCAGGAAAACTACCTGAGATGGTTTTTCACTTTTTGAGAAAGTTGTATGCTCCAGGATCCACCCAAGACTCCTCCCAGGCATCTCCTCGAGGCTTTACACAGCTGCTTTAGTCCTCTGAGAACCCAGTAGTGGTCCAGCCTGAACAGCTCCCCTCAGACAAGCACTCACACCACTTTGGTGCTCCCAGGGAGCATCCAAACCCCACCAGCCTGTCAGAAAAGGTCTGCAGATCCCCAACACCACCCTCAAAAAAAAAGTTGTCTATGTTGAGCTATAGGGAATGAGAAATTCTTAAGCTTCTAGAATAACAATTTGCATTTTATTATCCAAAACCACGGCAGAGACAGGAGGCAAAGTGACTGTAGAGGCTCCAGGCAAATACATAAATAGTGTTGCTGGCACACAGAAGCAAATCAAGTGCATGGCACCAGGATGGCTAGGGCTGAGAGTAAGGGATGCATGAGGGGAGGGGGGAGATGGGTTTGTTCGGTCTGGAGTCTCAAAAGGTCGCAGGGATCCCAGTTGCTGCCTTCAGCAGCACCCACCTAATGGGAGGGTGCCAAGGGGACAATGCTGGGTCCTCAGGAGGTGCATGATGATAGGACAAGAGCCCATGGGCACACGACTGAACACAGGAAATTCCAACTAGGTTTGTGAGGGAGAAAAACTACCATGAGATGGTCCAGGTGCTGGAACAGGCCTCAGAGGGACTGTGGGATCTCCATCCCTGGAAATACTGGAAGCTCAACTACAGGAGGACCTGAGCAACCTCTCCTGATGGAACTTGCTTGGAGCAGGATGATGGTCTGAAGACCTCTGAAGGTCCCTTCCCACCCATCATTCTGTGGTACACTGAGCAGCAGTGATAACACAGAGTTAGCAAGAAAACCTGCAATGTTTTTCAATGAAACTGAGTGGGAGAACACAGCATTGCCCATGGCTGATACCTGATGAGAGGAACATCACAACATGATGGAGCGTCAGAAAGGGAGAAGAAAACAGAGGGTCAGTGTGCTGGAAGGTAATTGATGACAAACTCAGGCCCAAAGCCCCAGGACATTCACCTCTTCTACTGCAGCCTCCAGCTTTCTCATTGTAGTCCAGCTCTTTGTGTGGGAGAAGAGGTTTGGTTAGGTCTGTTTGGAAGATAACTTCTGGGGGTCTACTCAATCCACAGAGCAGATGCCTTCTCTCCACCTCACCCTGAGCAGTCTTGGCAATGCACAGGCGTGTGCCAGCACTCCTGAAGCTGCTCCTTCCCTCTACACTCCGTCCTGCTTTTCCAACTGGTGGGCTTGGGGGAGGACATGCTGGGGGACAAGGCACTTGGTGAAGGGGGTGGAGGACAAAGATGAAGCAGGAAATGTACTTCTGGAGGATTCAGAGCAGTGAAAGAAGGTGAAAAAACTGTGTGGAAAGAAAAACCATGTCCAGCTTGCAGAGATTTGGGTGAACATAGGGACAGATTTGCAAGTCTATCTGCAACTCTCACAATCCCCCAGATAGTGTATGTGTTTCCAAAGACCTCATCTTCATCCCAAAAAAGGGAAATAGGTTGGAAGGGACCTCTGGAGGTCATCTGATCCAAGCCCCTTTTCTCAAAGGCGGGCCTTCAGCTCCCACAGGACACCGTGGCTGGACACTGTTCCCTTGCACACATGGAGTGCTGGTCACTATGGCTGCTGGGCTGCCACACAGGAACCACACCGACCCAAACCTGGGGGACAGACCCTGCCACCAGGAGCTCCCCCATTCTGCCAGGACAGGCACCTGGCCCTGGGCACCGCAGGCTCGGCTCCCCGCTCAGTCCCACCGCAGCACGGGCGGCTGCAGGAGCCACCCCACCCGCAGGGAGCGCTGTAAGGCCAGCCTGGCTGGGCTGGGCTGGGCTGGGCTGGGCTGGGCTGGGCTGGGCTGGGGTGTGATTGGTGGAGTGGGTCCCACGGAGCTGAGATGGTGTGTTCTGATGCCCGGCCCCCAGCCCACACGCAGGAGGAGGGCTCAGAGGGCTGGCTGTGCATGTGCAAACAAAATAGTAGTAAAATGTACTTTGCATAAGAGGCGTGTACCAGGTTAACGAGGAAAGTAAGTGTATTGGGTCATCTCACTCTCTTTTTCCTCCCTTTCTCTTTTGCTTTCTCTGTCTCGCAACCCCAGTTCCAGACTATCCATGCTGCAGGACCAACATGGAATCTATGGACTGGTGATAATCTTTGTTCTCTCTCTCCCTTTTCTATTTCTCTCCTCCCCTGCTTTGCCTGGCAAAGCTCGGCTGTCATAATCTACCCCATACTCCATAGTGAACTTTGTTTTGGGAGAGGGGAGTTTATGGAACTGTGTTGGGGCTTATAAGTCGGCACCTTTGGGGAGTTTTTTTGGGAGTTGAGAATTTACTGACATGTACAGTACAAAATTAAGGACTTGTTAGCCACCACTCTCAGGGAATTGTATTTTAAGAATTTAAGGGCTTGTTAGCCAACACCTTTTGAGCTTAAACAGTGTGCTGGTTGCCAGAGTTATGCAGACTGTACAATAAAACATAAAAGTCCCTGACATGTGTCCGATTTCTTTGTTCGGCCTGATGAGAATTTACAACGAACACTGCACCCCTGACGACTGGGTTGTGACAATGACCTCTTTGGTCAGGGACAAGGAAGTTCCCAAGTCCTGCTTCCCTTTGCACAATCCCTTGTGTAGGCAGTGTGCCATGTCTGCAGGACTTGCTTCATGAACTGCTTCTCTGTCACTGCTGACAGGCTTTAACAGCCTCAGGCACAGCTGGCCTCATCCTGCTGCTGACCAACATCTGCAGAGGCTCTGTGGTGTGGCTTTTCCCAAGGACTGTCCTCTGTAAAAATTGCTGGAATTGTGTGTCTGTGTGTATCTGCCTTGTCTCTGTGCTGGACCTACAAATGGGAGCTGCTGGAGCCATTTATCAGACTGAGGTGGGAGCAGTCCAGTCTGGTTGCGTGAGACTCAGCTCCAGTGGGAAGAAGAAATTGCCTGGGCCCCAAGGCCATCTGAAATTGGCTACTTCCTTTACCAGAAGCAGTGAAACTGGCTTTATCGGGAGACATGTGGATTCAAGGAGGAATCCTCAGGTTCTTAACCTTGTCCTGCACTTGTATCCTTTTGCTTTGCATGGTAAAGGTGTGGCTGTGGCATGGATGCTGTGTGCCAGGGAGGACAGGATCCAGCTCTGCCAGCCTCCAGAAGGCTGCAGTGCTCGGGGTGGAACTGGCTGCACACTGACCCCAGTTCTGCCTAACTGGGAGTAACATCTACACGTGTGCTGTGTCTTGTTTGCCCAGCTCTGCAGTAAATGACTCACCCAGCACCACACACACTCCCACTGTGGGCACCTAAACTTCCCCAGCAGTTGCCACAGGCAGAGCTCAGTCACATCCATCGTACACAACAGGAAGCAAGCCTAAAGCATACGAGAATTTTTTTCTCTTGTCAAGATGCTTTGGTCCCTTCATCTCATTTCCGAAGAGATGAATATACCAGCCCACAGTTTCCCTTGAACGCTGAAAGAAAGGAGACTGTGCTTTCCAGAAATGCCTCAACCCTGTGACCTTTCCTCTCCCCAGCGTGCCAGCCCACAGCTCCTGCCAAGCCCCCACACACTCTGGCAAGTGGGTCCCTGCTCTAAGCTGCTGCTACTCCTCCTGCTCGTGGTTAACCCAGCTTCTGCTGACTCATGACTCGCCTGACCTTCACCTGGAGTGCAGCAATAGGTACCAGACAGGTACCACTCCTCCTTGCAGAGCTGCTTCCCCCAGGTAATTACCACAATTTAAAGGGAGATGTTTACCAAGGCAGTAAAAGCAGGTGCTCACAAGTTCACAGTGGTGCAGAGAATTGCCTAGGGGCTAAGGAAAAACAGAAAATGGTTGGAATTTTCTCCTACCATCAGTATCTGACCTCTTACCAGGAACCTCTTGGGGTGGTTTTGGGGTGGTTTTCTTCTTCAGTTTCCTTCTGTTTTGGGGCTTTCTCTATTTTACTATAGGCAAGGCTGGTTTTTTTTTGTTGGAAGCCACTCCAGAACGCTGGCACACCACCTTGCTGAGGGTGGAGGTCGTCTGCTCCCTGGTTCAAGCAGAGTCACCCAGACCCAGTTGCCCAGGGCCTTCAGGGTGCTCTTTGGCCCCTGGAAAAGGCCTTGAGGAGGCTGCAGCCCCAGCTGAGAACCCAGGGCAGGAGACACCTCCTGTGAACTGCAGGACCCATAGATGTCCACAGAGCCTGATCATCCCCATCATCTCTGCCACCCAAACTTGCACTGAAAATAGATGATGGAGCCAGCTCTGCTGCTGTACTGAGAATCTGGCAAGAGAGAAGAAAATTCTGCCTCTTTAGGCCCTTCACCCATAAGCCTGTATGAGGCAATATGTCCTAGCAGGATGGCCCTTTCCTTAAAGGACTCTGGGCTCATGGTACATGAGCCATGGTAAATGGTACATGCGCTGTACGCAGCACAGCCTCCCCGGGGCTTGGGGCCAGACACGTGGGTTGTCCTTGCCCAGGGTGGACTGAGCACCCATGGGCACTAGTGACACCCCAGCCTGAAACAGTGCTCTCCCCTGGAGCCAGGCCTGCAGAGCATGGGTGAGAGGCCACCTCTCTGGCCTCTGACCCCAAGGGGTAGCCAGGGAGCAGAGAGATGCCATGAAAGCAGCAAAGTAGCCTGACTCCTACCACATCCCAGTGCACCAGCTGATGGAGAGCCTGAGCAGCCTGATGTAGCAGGCTGAGGCACTTCTGGTTTTTGTGTGCTGAGGGTGCCCACACAAGTGTGACAGAGTGGCCCTGGTACAGAGTGTTGGTGCCCAAAGGAGAGGAGCCAGTTGGGACAAAGATGTCATGTGGACCCAGGCTCTCCTAGGCAGAGACAGGTGAAGGACAAGGGGGCACCCAGGCGGAGGCTGTTTTGGCTGCCAGCTTGGGAACTGCAAACCCATCATATCCAGCAGGGAATGGAGAGACTTACGGGTGCATGGCAGAGTCCACAGCAGCCCTCAGAGGTCTCCCCTGGGTCTGCAAGCTGCTTGAACCTCAGCTCAGCTGTGAAATAACTGCACCATCCCTTTGCTCATTCCAACTCTTATTTTGGCTTCCAACCTTCACAAGAGATCTCCTCACATGAAGTTTTTTCCCTGCTCTTCCTTCCTTGTCCAGAGCCGTGGATGCCCTGGATGCCCTACTGCTCAGGATGGACACGTGTTCCTCTTTCCTTCCACAAAGCTGTAAGTTCCAGCTTAGAGCAGTGGAAAGCAGAGAGGTTTATATCCAGTGCTGCAGCAATTCCTTATGTAATACCATCCTGGGAGCCCCACATGAAGGACAGTGTCCCATGGTTGTCCTTGAGCCACTGGTGTTTACATGCCAGACCTGGCTGGGGACACCTGGGGCTCTGCACGGGGACGTAAGCAGGATGTGGCCAGCAGGCCCTGCACGGTACACAGATGGTGGGGAGGCAGCACTGCCAGCTGGCTGGGGCAAAGGGCAAGGCTGGACATGTGGACAGCGAGGGGTGTGTCAGCACTGAGACATGGATGAGGCCCTATGTCTGGTAGCCGCCCACACAGTCTGGACATCCAGCCCCGGACTGCAGGATGTCCCCATGGTGAGGCATCACCCTGGTGCCCGTGCTGGCCTGGGGGGTGCAAAAGGAGAAGGAATGAGCACTGCCATGAGTCAGAGTTCAGGGCAGATAAAGTCCCACTTCTCCTCTCCTTCAGCCCCAGGTCAGTTCCAGTCCTGACCAGCTCAGCAGCCTCCAGTGGCCTCACTCCAGTAGAGGATCTTTCTTGTTCTGGGGAGCCCCAAATGGAACATGGCATGTAGAGAACTGGGGGGAAGAATTGCTTCATTGGCCCATTCCCGCATGCCTGCTGACCCAGCCTGCGATCTGCTGGCCACCGGCCCCACACGGACTGTGGCTCTGGGCATCTCTGCTACAGCTCAGTGCTCCTGTGCTGCAGGCTCAGCAGTGCCCTGAGCTCTTGGCAGCTCAGCCCCGTGCTGGCCTTGTCTGCAGCCTTGAGCCATGTCAGTGTAGTTGGGTGCAGGGCTGGCAGTGCTGCCCAGCAGGGCGGGCAGCCCAGGGCTCAGCCCCATGCCCTAGCTGTCTGTCCAGACCACCAGCCTCACACTAGCAGCAAGCAGCAGGGCAGTAGCCTCAGGGATGCATAGTGGGGAGTTCCGTGGCAGGGAGCCAGCCCTGTCCCCCACTGGCTGCTTGGGTGGTGAAGGTCAGAGCACCAGGGATCCCTGCTTATCCCCTGTTATCTTCCAGACAAACCCAAACTAGCTCCTGAGTCCCTGACACACACACACGTTCAGCAGCCAA
Source organism: Lophotriccus pileatus (assembly GCA_035583135.1). Lineage (NCBI taxonomy): Eukaryota > Metazoa > Chordata > Aves > Passeriformes > Tyrannidae > Lophotriccus > Lophotriccus pileatus. The sequence continues at coordinate 134,754 of JAWWES010000037.1, read as the reverse complement.
GGCTGCACCGTGCTGCCCCACAGAGCCCTCCCTATGGGGTCCCATGGAGCTGTGAACACAGCCCAGGCACGGGGCAGTGCTGGGGGTGAGGGGGCCCAGCTCACACACAGGGGTGCAGGGGACAGGGCAGGAACACAGTACAGGGTGGCAGGTCCCCGTGGCAGATCTACATCTCGATGTAGGTCCCCGTGGGCTGGCAGAAAGATGGTCCTCCTGGGGCTGGGGCACTCCTGAGCAGAGTCCTTCCCAAGTGCTGGCATGCCAGCCCCCATCCTGCTAGCCCTCATCCAGCTTGCTGAAAACAGCCCCTGGGCTGGAAACGCCCTTCCATAGGACATGGGAGACCTTTGAGACACCTGGAGCGATGTCATGGGTAGCAGACGGTAGCCCTATCACCACCACAGGGTGGACTCTGCCCTCTGCAGTGCATGCTATCAGGAAAATCCTGGTAAGGTGAGATAAGCCTCCCCTGCTGAGCCTTATCCATCAGCTCCCGGTGTCCCCGGGGTTAGGGCTCACGAGGCTCCACAAACTGCCTCTCCCGACCCCCTGGCCTGCAGAAACCCAGCAGTGCAGAGCATCAGCCTGGACACGGACGTGTCCCCAGGCTGCCCCTAGAAGGAAGAGCCATACCAGTGGAATCATGGTGGTCCTTCCTTGCTTCCGTCCCTCCTTCCTTACATCCTTCCTTCCGTCATTTTCTTCCCGGCCCCTTCCCAGCTCCCTTTTGGTAGAGAGAGGTGCAGCTGGACTCCAGTGGGCCAGTTCTCCAGAGCAGGGCTGGCATCCCTCTGGGATACAGCAGTGATGCAGTGGAATGGGGGTTCCCAGACCCACTGGCCATGCTGAGATCTGTCCCACAGCCCAGCTACCCTCCTGGGGTATTTCTAGGGGAGAGAGATCCCAGTTCCCAAGCGCACCAGTTGGAATGCAGCTCTGCAGGGATGGACCTTGGGATCCTGCTGGGCACCAGCTGAGCAGGAGCCAGGGATGTGTTCTCACGGCAGCAGCCCCAGCTGCACTAAGCAGAGCAGGGCAGGGAGCACCAGCAGGAGGCTCTGCTGTTCCAGCTGGGATCACCCATGCAAGGCACAAACATGCCAGGGTGAGTCCAGCAAAGGGCCAAGACTATGGTGGAAGAACTGGAGCACCTGCCCTGTGGGGAGCGGTTGCGGGAGCAGTGGCTGCTGAGTCTGGAGCAGAAGAAGTTTGGGTAATCCTGTTAACACACAGGCAGGGAGGGTGCAAAGAGACCACAGTTCATCTCTTCCCAGTGGTGCCCAATGCTGGGATAAAGTGCAATGGGCACAAACTAGGAAGTGGGAGGTTTCTTTGAACCTCAGGAAACAACTTTGTATTGTGAAGGTCAGGCAGCAGGGGGTGCTCAGGGAGGCTGTGGAGGCTCCATCCTTGAGCAGTCTGGGCCACGGGCATCTTCCACAGGAGCCAGGCAGGACAGTGCTCTGCGTCCTGACAGCACCAGCGCCTGTGGGCAGGGGCGTGCTTACATCCCACGTGGGTGCATGCGACCGGGCACGCACAGCACACAGACGCTCGTGCACACACACACGTGTACACGTGTGCACAGCGTGAGCATGCAGACACCTGCACACACACCTGTGTGCAGTCATGCACGTGAGGGCACACGCGTGGGTGCCGCGTGGGTGCCCTGGGAGAGAGCGCATGGGGTGCGGGTGTCTGTAGCAGGCGCTGCCTAGGACGGGGGGCCAACGGGGCGGCAGAGTGCCCTGGATGGGGGGGGTACCCGCCATGGGGGCGGTGCCAGCGCCGCCACCGGGGCGCGACGGGGCGGGGCCTGCCCTGCGTGGGCCAATCAGCGCCGTGCCCGCCCCGCGCGAGGGGTTAAAGCGGGCCGCAGGGCGGGGGCGGCGCGCGGGATGTGGGCGCGCGCGGCGGTGGCCTGCGCGCTGCTGTGCGCATGCGCGCGCGCCTGGCCCGGTGGGGCCGTGTGCGCGCGGGACGCGGCGGGCGCGGGCGGCGCGCGGTACGTGGCGCTCCTGGGCCGCGGCACCGGCAGCGGGCCCGCGCTGGTCGAGAGCGCCTGGGCCGCCTCCGGCCGCCTCCGCGCCTGCTGGGCCCGCCGCGACCCGCGTCTCACCCGCGCCTTCCGCGCCTCCTGCGCGCGCCGTCCGTCCGCTGTGCCTGGGGCCGCGCTGCGCTGGGCCCTGTCCGCTCTGTGGCGGCGACGCGCCGCCTGCACCGACCCCGCAAAGGTGGGAGAGCAACGCCGCCGCCGTCGCCGGGGCTGGACGCTGCCAGGCACGTTGTGGTGCGGCGCCGGGGACTCGGCAGGGAACTGGAGCGAACTGGGTACGAGGCGACGGGGGGCGGCGCGGGCACCCGGGCTGCCTCCTCGGGGCCGCGCTCACCGGCCCCTCCTCAGGGTTGTTCCGCGGCCCCGATCAGTGCTGCCGGGAGCACGACCAGTGCTGGGCGCAGATCACGGCGCTGCAGTTCAACTACGGCATCCGCAACTACCGCCTGCACACCGTGTCCCACTGCGACTGCGACGCCAGGTGCGCCCAGCGCCGGGGGAGGTGCACCGGGAGGGCTGGGGACACCAGCCCTGCTCACCGGTCCCTGCCCGCAGGTTCCGGCAGTGCCTGCTCGCCATCAACGACACTGTCTCCAACATCATCGGCGTCACCTTCTTCAACCTGCTGGAGGTGCCGTGCTTCGTGCTGGAAGAGAGCGAGGAGTGCGTCCAGTGGCACTGGTGGGGCGGGTGAGTGCCGGGGGGTGGCCCAGCTCTCAGTGCGCCCTGCCCGGCTGCCCTACCGGGCATGGCTTGGCTGGTGTGCAGGGCCTCACAGCATGTGGTGTCCCCAGGTGTGAGCGTTACGGTGTAGTGCCCCTGGCCAGGATGGTGCAGCAGAGTCAGTACCACCCCATCCTGCCCGCAGAGGAGAGAGGCAGCTCTCCTGCACAGCCCCCGGGTAAGGGAAAGAATTCCTCTAGAGCAGGGCGCAAGCGGCTCCGACAGGAACTGGGGCCAAAGCCTGGGCGCCGCCAGGCATGGAGACCTGAGACAGCCCTGCAGGGCCCACGTATCCCTGCGCTGGCCAGGGACAAGGCTGAGCCCACAGCCAGGCACCAAGCAGCACAACGAGGGCTGAAGCCTGGCCCCCCAACAGCATTGATCGTGTTGGGACAGGATCCAGCTGGAGCAAGGAGCGCACTGGGAGGAGCAGAGCAAGGAGCTGGGGGCTCGGCCCACCCTTGGGATGGCAGCGAGAGACCCAGTCCAACCACAGCATGGAGTGGGCCCACCCCAGTGCCCACTGTGGAGGAGCGTGGGCAGCAGGGTGAGCTGGTGCCACGGGCAGAGCATGCACCACAGCTGGGGTGTCCCAAGGCCTCAGCCTGGTGTGGTCATGTGCTGAGCATGCCCTTCACCTCCCCCACTGTCCTCAGGCCCAGGCAGGGTGTGCAGGTGCTACAAGCACCTGGGTAAGTGTGAGGACCAGATCGCACCCCACGAGGTGAGGTACCAGCTGCACAACGTGAACAGCCAGACACTCCTCCACTGCAACTGCACCCGCAGGTGTGTGTCCAGGAGGAAAAGGGCACTGCGTGCAGTTTGTGATCAGAGGAGGTGGGATGTCTGCGCTGGCCAGCACCTGCTGACCATCACCCTCCTGTGCCTGCAGGCTGGCGCGGTGCCTGCGCAGGGTGAGGAACTGCAGTGACATGGAGGTGGCTGTCCTGGCTAACCATATTGCCACAGACTGCTTTGTTCTGGAGCAGCTTGCTGCCTGCAGCCCAGGCAGGGGGTCACAGGACAGGTAAGTGCAGAGAATCAAGGGGCTGTGGCCTGTGTGGGGCATGAAGCCACTAGTGTAAGCACTGCCATGCCACGAGCAGGATGCAGGACAGGCAGTGGCTGTCGGTGCTGCAGGGTTACACTGACGTGCCCAGCTTTGCTTCTCCAGCAGCTGTACCACAGTGACCAGGGCTGTGCTTTTACCTGCAAAGAAGCTCAAAAAGACCCTGAGGCGTTGGGACCCTCTTCATGTGAGCTCCAAGACCAAGCATCCAGACTGGAAGCGGCAGGCCCGGGGAGGCACCCTCTGTGAGCAGTGCCAGCACCTGGCCATGAAGCAGATGCCGGGTGCTCAGCCCCACACAGTGCCCCGATGATGCCTGAGCAGTGCAGCCTTGGGAAGGAAGGGGAGAAAGATGTGCTGTGCAGTAGATGCAGCCTAGAGCTGCTTGGTTTCTGGTCCTTGAGACAAAGGATAGCACTGAGCATGAATGCATGTTGCTGAGGACCACAGCCAGAGCAGGCAGAGGGACTGAGAAGACTCAAGGAGCTGTGGCTGCCATCCACAAGCATCAAAGCAAGGGGAAGGAAATAGGAGGGCTCAGGAAAGGGGAAACCCATAGTCTTCCCAGTTGTGCTCTGGGGCCAGGGGGATGGCAGGGCCCCCCACCCCTACATTGGTGACCCTTCAACTGGGGGGCCTAAGCAGTGAGGTGTGATCCTGACCCTGTTGCCCAGGCACAGTAGGAGGGCTGGGGTCAGTCCCTGCGTGCAGCAGAAGATAAATAAAGAATGGTCAGAGCATGGTATGTGGTGCCAGGGCTGAGCCTTCTGCCCCCTGTTCACACAGCAGCCCCCTCCCCCAGGCTGATCCTGCCCTCTGGCAGTGACCACAGTGCAGCTGGGGTGGGCAGGATTGTTTATTTTGTTGCTTGCACTATGTCCAGGCTGAGGCACAGTGGTAGAGCAGGGAAGGAGCAAGCTTTGATCTCTGGGGTACCCTGGGATGGTCCTCGGTCTGTACCCATCACCATTCTTGCCAGAGCCCTGCCTTGGCCTCCCCTGTCACCTTGGGTGCAAGGCCAGCTCTCCTGTCATGAGACTGAAGAATCCTGCACTTGGAAGTTCATGAGGGGTCTCCCCAAACTGCACTAGACCAGCTTTCCCCACCCTCCCCTGGGGTCACCTCCCAGCCCTGCCCGTGGGGAGCACCCCTCCTGCCAGGCACACAACAGGGGTGAGGAGTCACTGCAATGAATAAGGGAGGGGATGTCTTAGCAGGAAAGTGGCAGAGGAAAGCACACAGCGAGCGCACTATGGGGAGGAGGGAGGAGGCCGCTGCATCAGCGGCCCATGGCACAGCTATGGCTATCCAGTTCCTGGGGCCTGCAGCCCTCTTTTGGGGAGGTGCCACAGCCTGGGGGGCTGGTGGGGCTCATCCTCCGGCAGGGATAATAGCCCTGATCCACGTTCTCTCGCCGCCAGCCCAGGGCCTTGTCAATCATCTCCAGGCGGAGTGCAGGCAGCAGGCCCAGGTTCCGGGGGTCAGCCCTGGCCAGCAGGCTGTCAGTGGAGACACGCTGGGGGTGACCCTGCTCCTGTACAGTCTGGTAGAAAGAGCTGCCCTCCACGCTGTCAGCTGCCTGCCTCAGCTCCTTGCCTTTGGCTCCACAGCACCCCCGTTCCTCCTGGGGTACATGGATGGTGGGGATATCCCTGGGGAGGCCACGGCGGCTCTGGGGTGAGGGGCTGCGGCTTGTTCCCCTGTCCCGGCTTGATGGCCGCAGGATGAGGCCCTGGAATTTGGCCAGGCTGGGACTTCGGCTCCGGTGCCGCTTCATCTTGCCCGGGCTGGGGCTACGGGATTTGGGGGCCAACAGGACAAGTGTACTGTCATCCTCTTCTGAGCTGCTGCCTGAGCTGTCCGTGGGGCTGCTGCCCTCCTCTGACCTGGGCAGGGAGATCTGCACCCCTGCATCAGCACTGCTGGCTGACCCTCACAGGGGGCTGTGGGGTATCACAGCAGCTGGTTTCCCCCAGCCAGGGACCCCCCGACACATCCGTCCCCCCATGCCCCCACCCCCTCACCCTCATCTCTTGGCTGTGCTCACCTGGAATGGCTCAGTCACACCAGCAATGCTGCTGGAAGTGTTGCTGTAGTATCCGAGGATGTACTCGCCGTTCCCCTTGGGCAGCGCCTCCTCAGAGAACATCACCTGCAGCCCAGAGACACCTGGTGGACACCAGGGCTGGGCACAGGGGTGCCCCTTCCCACCTCCAGCCCCAGCCAAAAGCACAAATCCTTGCTGCCAGCACCACGGGCCTGCCTGAGACTCAGCACAAAGCAATAAGGTGCTCTCCACCCCCATCTAGGGGCACGAAGGGGCCACTGTTCCCACACAGCAGGGCAGACGTGCCAGCAGGGCTGGCCCCAGCTCACCTGTGCACAGAGCTGCTTCTCCAGGCAGCGCTCCCCATCATCGCTCCTGGCCCAGACATAGGACACGTAGTCCTTAGGGTGCCGAAAGCCTACCTGTGTTACACAGCAGAACACAGGTGAGTGGTGAAACATCAGCCCCACTTGGCACCATTACCCATGCCTGGCCTTCACTCTCTGCTTACACAGCGAGACCCAGAGCCACCTCACACCCCCCAGATGCACCAGGGCCCTGTGGGGCCTGCAGAACAGGAGGAAGAGGGAACTGCTGGACCTGAGCCTCCTGAAGCAGGACCACATCATGCTGCCAGGGGAAGGGAGGGCACAGCTCCACGCTGTGCACCCGTGTTCGCTGGTGGGGGGTAGCTCAGAAGGGACCCCCGCAGTGCTGTGCAGTGCTCCCCACTCCCTCCAGCCCCAGCAGCCCCCAAGCCCCTACCCGGTAGAGTCCTATCCAGTCCCAGGAGCTCCGGTGGAAGCCAACAGCCATCTTGTACCTGACAACTGCTTGCTCAGGCCTGCTCCACTCGTCAGCCACATAAATCTCAACCGGGGGCTTGTCCACCTTGGAAGCAAACTGTCAGAGACAGGTACATAGTAAGCAAGGGCATGGCAAAGGGCTGCCTCTCTCTGGGTCTGGGCCCCCCGTGCATACACCCACAGCAGCCCCCAGCCAGGGGCAAGGCAGCTGAGTTTGCCAAACCAAAGTAAAGGTTTGGCAAAAGTAAACGCCCCATACACACAAGCTGGGCATCCCACCCCTGCAGCTCCTGCCTGCATTCCCAGCAGCCCTGGACAGCGCTCACCTGCACAGCAAAGATGGCAGCTACTGGCTTGTGGTCGCTGACAGTATACTCCATGTGGCTGCAGTAGCAGAGCTGGCTCACTGACAGCACGCCCTGGCTGGGCCGGCGCTTGCCAGCCCCCAGCCCTGCGCTCGGAGATTTGATCTTCCACAGGATGCGGTCGGTCCAGGCAGGTTTTCGCTTCTTGGCACTGCAGGGCACAGAGGGGCATCTCTTGCCTGGCAGGGGCAGTGGGCTCTGACCCAAACTGCCTCCCCGTGGCACTAGAGCACGTGTGGGCACCACTCAGCTCAGTGTGGCTGCAGGGTGAGATGCACTGGAACCAGCAGTGCAGTCATGTCCCAGTCCAGCCCATGCCTGCCCCAGCACAGCTGCTCCCCCCACCCATCCGCACGAGCACCCGCTCTGGCTCCGAGCCTCACTGCTCCTGCATCCCTTTCCCCCAGCTCACGCCCAGCTCTGCTCTCCTACCTGCTGTCATACTTGTTGGTGCCGACATCAAACTTAAAGGTGGGTGGGAAGTTCAGGGGTCCCTCCTGAAATCCTCTGAGAACAGGCCAGGTGCTTTTGGCAATGTTCAGCTGTGGGGAAGGGAAGAGGTAAAGGAGCACACCAGCCCCCATAGCCAGACCAAGATTTCTCTGCTCGCACACACAGTCACATCCCTGCCCCATTCCTGCCAGCTCCCACAGCTCTCGGGGTTTGTCCATCTATGCCAGCAGCCAGTTTGTAGACCCAATGCCTTGGGTCTTCCTCACACTGATAAGGGAAGTATGTGCCCAGCTCAGCCTGACCAGGGACTCTGCTGCCCCTTCCCCACAGAGACAAGAGAGCCAGAGCTCCTCATGCCCTATGGGCTGCAAGGGGCCATGTCCACAGCTGCACAGGCAGTTTTGGGGAGAGTCAAACACTGCTCAGGGCCCAGTGGAGTTTGGCAACATGCTCATCCCTCACCTGGTCCTTCTCCCAGAGCTGGCTCAGGACATTGCTGTCGATGGCATACTTCACAAAGCAGATGTCCAGGCTCTCGATGCGGAAATTGAGGTCCCCAAACCAGAACACGAGGCTGTGGGAGGGAGGGCAATGGGCTGAAAGGGCTGAGGCTACTGGAGCTGGGGACAGCAGGGGAAGAATGTCCCCAGCCTGCATGCAGCCTCAGCTCGCAGCACAGGTGCTCTTGGGAGCACTGGCACAGGTCAGCACTCAGCCAGCAGCCTGGCCAACTGCCAGGATTCTGCAAGGTAGGACTAGGCACCATTAACCAAGCCAGACAGACTGCCCTGAGCTGAAAACAAGGGCGGAAATTTCCACAGTGAGGCACCCACCAGAGTCAGACCACACAGGCTGTGCAGAGCTGGGCCCTCCACCTCACCGGTCCCAAACCACAACTGGGCTAGTACAGCGAGAGCTGCACCAAGCCTGAATGTGCCTTATGGGAGACCAAAGACCCCTCTAAACACCTATCCCAGTTCCCACTGGAACAATTCTGCAGTTCTGCAAGCAAGTCCCTATTTCCAAGCTGAGAGGTCAGACCCTACACGGAGGGGGTCAAGGAGTGGGGCTGACTCTAGAGCCCAGACTGGGGAGCAAAGTGGTGAGGTACGCACTCATGGTCCAGGATGCCGTTGGCCACACGCCCCTCAAACTGCTGCATGTGCAATATGGTGGCAAAGTCCTCCTTGCGCTGCTCCGCCTTCTCCAGGTGTGCTGGCAGGTGGCAGTTCAGGAAGCAGACCATGTGGCCGAAGATGGAGAGACGAACACTCACCCCACCCTTGTTGCCCTGCACCGAGAGGATCCCATGACTCCTTGGGAAGCCAGCCCCTTGCCACCTTCCCCCAGGGCCACACTCACCCAGTAGCCCCCTAGCCCTGTCCTGGTGCAATCTGTCTGGATGTCCTGCAGGAAGGGCAGGTGGTAGTACTTGGCAAACACCAGCAGGATCACACCTTGCATCCGCACCGTGCTGACCTGGAATGGGAACAGGGGCTGGAGCAGGATGGTAGAGAGCCCACATGGGCCATCAGCCAGCACCTCCATCCTTCGCGTGCCCCCACCATCCTGCAGGTGACTAATAGCACGCTCAGTTCAGAGATCTCTGTGCACCCTCTTGAACACTGACAGGCAAGCCCGAGCCTCAGAGATGCTGGGCTTACACATGCTCTGGGTGTAGTGCCTCCAGGAGCCAAACCTGCCTCTGGGCCCACAAGCTGCGGTCAGTAGCGCAGAGCAGTTCCCACATTCACCTCTGCACCCTGGTTTGATGCAGTGGGCAATAAGAAGTGGCCCCAAAGCACCAGTGGGGAATCATAAGCACAGGAAAAGGAGCAGGGTGGCACAAGCCAGGCAGCACACTGGTGAGGTGCAGCACTGGCCCCCACACACTGTTTGGAGGCTACAGCCAGCTCTCCCTTCACACCTCCCTCTGCCCTGCAGTCCAACTCTCCCTCCCTGTGGCACACCTGCCTGGCACGCAGATGAAACACCAGTTTCCAGCTCCTTCCGGACTCCTTACCAGGATGAAATGAAAGGGACTCAGCACATCCATGAAAAGCTCGCTCCACTGATCTGTGAAGAGGGCATCCTTCAGGCGTTTGTTTATCTTGGAGTTCACCTCCTGCAGCCTGGGAGGAAGGGGATAAGTCCCTCAGCCACACCAGGAACGCATCTTGTCCCAGGTAGTGAGAACTCCTTGAGAGAGCTGCCAAAGCACAGTACTGGGGAGCAGTACGGGGTGGGAAGGGCAGTTCAAGGGAAGACCCTGGGTTTAGAGCACAAACCAGCCATGTCCTTGCTCCAGTGATGCTGGATCACATGCTGGCAGGAGGCACAAGTGGCCCTGAACCCAGGAGGCCTCAGCCCTTTCTAAAGCAGAAGCAGTTCAGCTGCACAGAGCTGGGCAGCAGCCTAAAGCCCGTCTCAAGGTGCAAGAGGAGCTTACAGGGCCTTTCAGCTGAATCAGTCTCTACAAAGAAGTCAAGTCTCACCAGCGCAGGGTGTCCAGATGCATTCGAGCCACACAGCTCGGAGCAGCAGCAACCAGAAAGTTAGTAGTGCTCCTCCCAGCTCAGCAATTAGTGAAAAGAAGGAAGAATGTCCACAGAGAACAGCAGAATCAGGAAGTGTCTTGCCCAAAAATATCAGGTGCTTGGTGCACAAAGACACAGGTCAGAGGAAGGAGACAGCCAGAGATGCTGGGAGGTGAGGATTGCAGGATACCCTGCCCTGGACCTAACACGGCCCCAGCACATCCCACGCTGTCAGCTACACCCCCCCGCCATCCATCCAGCTCAGAGCCATCTCCACAGCTTGCACGGTCCCTTCCCGCTGGTCCACAAGGCCAAGGGAACCGGGAGATTGGCTCCAACACAGTGTTGTAGCTCTGGCAGCCTCAGCCTTCCACTACTATCCCCAAGGCTGGGAGCTCCAGAGCAGTCCCTGGGAGCCTCCTGGAGCAGATCCAGCTCTCCCATATCACACCTGCAGGCAGAGGCTACTTCCTGCTCCCTGTACAAAGACAGTGCAGCCCCGGCCTTGGCAGGAATCCACACACCTCCACAGAGACCTCAAGGGACCAGTCTGTGCTCAGATGATGGCAAGCTCTTCTCACCACAGCACCGTGGCACTGCCTTGCCAGCAGCTCCATGTACCAGGGGCACAGAGCCAATCCAGCTATGGGAGAACAGCAGATCTATGCCCTTGAGGCCTGTATACCATGCACAAAAGCAGAGAGGAGGAAAACACTCCCAGAGGACTCGGGGCAGGTGAGCCAAATGCCTTGACAGACCTGACCCCAGGACTGCCATGGCTCACTCGGCCTGGCACAGCCAGCCTCAGGCTCATGGAGGATTCAAGTCTAATCAGTACTCAAGAGTTTTGTCCCTCTCAGCACTCACATTCTACCAGGAGCTGATTTTCCATCACCTTTTCTGATATATTAGCACTTGTGACGCACACACCTCCCTGCTCCCTGGGACACAGGGAGGCTGAGGCTGCAGCTCTCCCATTCCTCATGCCCCAGGGCTGTGGGGATCCCCTGAAAAGGGATACAGCAGGGCAGGGGAGGGGGCCCTGCACCTCACCCTCTTACCCAATGGCGATCATGTCCACATCGTTTGTCTCGCCCGTGTTGAGGTGCAGCAGGGACGTCACATCATTCGGGGGCATGGCTGTGCCCACATTCCAGGTGACCACTGTGATGCTTGGGAGGACAAAGGAAGAACAGGCTAATACTGGGGCTCAGAGGGGTTCCTGTTCCCTGTTCAGCCCCCAGCTCCACCAAGGAAGCTTTTTGCTGGCAACAGAAGTAGCTGAAGCTTAATCAGGGCACAGACACTTTAACTCCCGTTTGAGGGAGACAGGTCCTTGCTTCCAAATTCCCCCAGGACCTGCACCTGATAATTCTAAAAACCAGCACAAAGAGCCCTCATTTTCATCACCACCAGCTGTCACAGGCATGCTGGCACAGCAGGCAGCCTTCAAGAAAACTGCTTCCTCTCCCTTCCCCAGGAATCACGGCAGGAGCTCAGGCTCCTAGCAAAAAAGACCCGGATCTCAGTCCTCAGCCCCTGCCAGCCCTAAAGGCCAGGGCAGCACATGTGACAGCGGTTCTGCAGCCCCGCAGTGGTGTCCTTCAGCAGTGCAAAGCCACATCCCTCACAAAACATCAATGCCGTTGCGCAACGGGCACAAGCAAAGGGCCCGCGGGCTCATTTGGCAGCAGCCAGGAGTCGTCTCAGTCACAGGGACATGTTTCAACAGGGACGGAGGGCGCTCGGCGACAGCGGGGGCAGGTAGCCCGTGGCTTTGTTATGATATCCCGCACGGACAGCGGCACCACGCACTCTCCCCGCGCGAGACTGCAGTCCCGCACCCCAAATTCTCCAGTTGAACCCTCCACAGTGGGGAGGAGAGGTGCAGCTCCAGCGCACAGCGGGGGCCGCGGCACTGCGCCCCCTGTCCCCGCGATCCCCCCGCGGCCCCGCTCACCGGAACGCGCTGTCCTCCGGAGCCCGTCCCGAGCCGTCCGGCAGTCGATCGCAGGCGTCGCCGGAGCCGGGACGGCCGAGGGACCGGCCGAGGAGGGGCAGCTCGGCCGGCTCCGCTCGGGGGGCCAAGCCCGCTCGCCCGCCGGCGAGGAACTCGCTGGACACGGCCTTGGGCAGCGCGGGGGCGCGGGGCACTGCGGGGCCCGCCCAGGCCGCGATGTGGTCGCTGGACTCCGCCTTAGGCAGCATGTCCCGCCGCTCCGGCGCGGGGAAGGCGGCCCGGCCGACCGCTGTCGGAGACAGGGAGCCGCTCGGCCCGGGGGGCAGCAGGGCCGGCAGCGGCAGCCCCTCGGCCGGGGTCCGGCCCGGGGGGCGCTCCTCGGGCCCGGCGCGCCGCGGGCAGCCGTGCCCGAAGGGGTCGCAGGCGGCGTC
>JAWWES010000037.1:88884-118035 GCA_035583135.1 Lophotriccus pileatus | reverse complement strand
TTCTCCTTCTCCTTCTCCTTCTCCTTCTCCTTCTCCTTCTCCTTCTCCTTCTCCTTCTCCTTCTCCTTCTCCTTCTTCTTCTTTTCTTCTTCTTCTTCTTCTTCTTCTTCTATTTGCACACTAATGACTCAGCTGTGATAACTCCCCTCCGGAAAGGCATTAACACCTTCACCCCCAGCCTGAGGGGTCATGTCTGCTAATGGACCACCTTGGACTGGCATAATGGGCAGCTGCAACACACAGACCATCAAAAACTCCAAAAATATCCCATGATTCACAGAGTTAAATCATCCAGTGTGACGCTCCCTGCCCTGGTGGAGGTACTGGGCATTCTCACCTGAACTTGAGCATATATAAACTTCGGGTTTTGAGACTTCTGGTACCACTCGTAGAATCCAGAGGAGGACCAGAACTATGACAGAACTGTGATCATCATCTGGACCAACAGGTTTTCTTTTACTTTGCACCAAGTTGGGGGCACGTGGTGCTCAGCACAGGGGTTAACAAACATCGTTCTGTTTTTGTCCCATGGTGTGGGGTTATACATCTGTTTTTGGTTAAAACCAGTTAAAACTGGTTAAACCCAGTTTTCCTCTGTATCATTGCATTTATTGTAATTTTTTTAGTAAATTGTAACTGACTTGTAATCTCTCTTGAGTTAGGTTCATTTCTCATGCCGGTTTACTTTTAAACCAGCACAGTGCTCCAGTGCAGCACAGGCAGGTATGAACACCTGTGCTTGGGGTGCATACACACACGTGTGTGAGTGTGTGTGTGTGCCTAGAGGGAATGGGGGACCAGGTGACATGTCTTGCCCTCAGCTTGTACTTGTCAGCAACCGGGGAAGGCTGGAGCTTGAGGAGGAGGGGGATCCTGGTGAAGTATGGAGTGAGGTAGAGGAGGATCCTTGTAGGAGAGGACAAGGGCCCCGGGTCCCTGTGGGGTTGACTCAGAAAGCATCAAGGGAGTTGTGGTGGAGGTGGCTCCTGCCATTGTGGGAACACCGTGATCAATGGTGACAAATGGGACAAGACCGAAGAGAGCCAATGTCACTGCTGGCTTCTGGAGGAGTGTAAAGAGCGATCTAGGGACCCAAGACTGATCTGCCTCACCTCCATCCTGGGAAGGTGACAGAGCAGCAAGTCCTGGAAACCATTGCTGGACACATGAACAACAACTTGTTGAGGGGTCAGATCGGCTTGTCCAAGGGAAGGTCCTGCTTGGCCACCTGACCCCTTCTGTGATAGAGCGAGCAGTCAGCAGACACAGACAGCAGGGGACAGTGTCCACCTGCACTGCAGGGAGGCCTTGGGCACTGCCTCCCATCTGGTCCTCCTGGGAGAGCTGTTGGTGTACAGGTTGGATAAGTAGAGGTCGAGGCAGGAAGGCTGGATCCAGGGGTGGTGGTGAGTGATGCGCAGTCTCATGGGAGGCTGGTCACTCACAGTGTCCTCAGGGGTCTGTGCTGGGCCCTGGCCTGTTTAACATCCTCATTCCCTGGATGGTGGGACAGCAAATATGCAGGTGACAGCAAAAGGTGAGGAGCGGCTAACAAACCAGGGGGTCACGTGTCCATTCAGAGGGACCTGGGCTGGCAGGAATCTCCTGAGCTTCAACCAGGGAACGTACACAGTTCTGCCCCTGGGGAGGAACATGCATCGGGACATGCTGGGGGCCACCCAACTGGAAGGCAGCTCTGCAGCAGGGGGGTTGGAGGACACCACATTGACCATAAGCTTAGCTTGTCCTCAGGGCAAAGCATGTGAATGATATCCTGGGTTGCATGGAGGATATTTGTCAGCAGGTCACAGGAGGTAACAGAGGTGGCTGTGAGGCCACCCCTGGAGTGCTCTGTCCAGTGTAGGGCACCGAAGAGCAAGTCCAGGAGATATGGACTTGCTGGAGGGAGTCCAATAAAGAGCCCCAAGAAGGGCGGGCTTGAGCATCTTTCATACGAGGAGAAGCTGCGAGTGCTGGGACTGTACATCCTGGAGCAGAGGAAGCTCAGGCTTATCTCATCCATGTGTATAAATATCCAAGGGAAAGCAGAGAGGATGAAGCCTGCCTCTTCCCAGTGGTCTCCAGTGGCAGGACCAGAGGCCACGGGCACAAACTGGAATACGGGAATGTCCCTCTGAACGTCAGGAAACACTTTTTTCCTGGCCCAGGGACCTGTGCAGTCTCCATCCTTGGACATTTGCAAAAGTGACTGGACACTGTCCTGGGCCCCTGGCCCTGGGCTGCCCTGCCTGAGCAGGGTGTGGGACCAGAGAGACCCCAGAGCTGCCTCCGGCCTCAGCCAGTCCAACACCCCAGGACCTGTGTCCGGCACGTGCAGCTGCAGCGTGGAGAGTGTGTCTGGGGTGGGTGTGTGCATGCAGGCGTACATGACGGTTTGCACATGCAGAGCTCACTTGTGTGTGTCCATGCAGCTGGGTGTACGTGTATGGCGCTGTGTGCACACACCGTCGCGCATGTGACTGCCGGTGCTGGTGTGTCTCTGTGCACTGCTGCGTGTGCTGATGTGTCCTGGCAGAGGCACAGCTGGGAGTGCCTAGAGGGAGGGCGGGAGTGCGTGTGTGTGTGTGTATGTGTGTGTGTACCTGTGGGTGTCTGTACCTGTGCGTGTCTGTGTGTACCTGTGTGTGCCTGTGTGTGCCTGTGTGTGTGTGTGTACCTGTGCGTGTCTGTGTGTGCCTGTGTGTACCTGAGTGTGCCTGTGTGTGTCTGTGTGTGTGCCTGTGTGTGTCTGTGTGTGTGTGTCTGTGCCTGTGTGTGCCTGTGTGTGCCTGTGTGTGTGTCTGTGTGCCTGTGTGTGCCTGTGTGTGCCTGTGTGTGCCTGTGTGTGTCTGTGTGTGTGTGTGCGTGCCTGTGTGTGCCTGTGTGTGTCTGTGTGTGTCTGTGTGCCTGTGTGTGCCTGTGTGTGCCTGTGTGTGTGTGTGTGTCTGTGCCTGTGTGTGCCTGTGTGTGCCTGTGTGTGTCTGTGTGTGTGTGTCTGTGTGTGTCTGTGTGTGTGTGTGCGTGCCTGTGTGTGTGTGTGTCTGTGTGTGTCTGTGAGCCTACATCCGTGCACGTGAGCGCGCGCAGCCGCGCGTGCCCCGTCCCGCGTGTCCCAGGGCGCTTCCTATGTGCCGCGCGCGTGAGCGCTGTGCGCGTGCACGGGTGCCCGTGGTGGTGATGCGCGCGCGCGCGCCTGAGCGAGCGTGTGCGCGGGTGTGCGCGCGCCGCTGCGCAGGCGCAGTGCCGTGCGCGCCGGGCCGGGCGGACGTGGCGGCGGCGAGGGCGATGCGGGCGGTGCCGCCGGGGCCGGGGCCGGGGCCGTGGCTGTGGGTTCTGCTGGCGGCGGGGCTGGCGGCGGGGCGCTGCGCGGAGCTACCCCAGCTCCGCGGGGCCGCGCTGCGGGACCTGGCCAGGGGCAAGGTGGAGGTGAGCGTGGGCGGGGCGCGCGGGGGGCGCCGGAGGTGAGCCGGTGCCCGCCGGGTGCCTGACGGGGTGTACCTTCCCGCAGACCTGCGGCGGGTGACGACTGAACCGCCTCAGCGAGGTATGTAGCGGGGCCGGGGGGCGCGGGGAGCCGGGGCCGCCCCGCTCTGAGCCGGGTCGGGCCGGGCCGGCCGCTCTCCGCAGGTGAAGGCGTTCGTCACCCAGGACATCCCGTTCTAGTACCCGGCGGCGGCGGCGGCAGCAGCGTTGGGGCCCAGCAGGAGGGCACGGGATGGGATGGGCCGGGGCGGGACAGGATGCGAGGGGACAGGGTGTGAGGGGATGGGATGGAAGATGGCACAGGCTGAGGGAGAGCTCAGATGGAGAATGGGGCTGCGTGAAAAGTGGAGGACGGGATGGTTGGGGGATGGGGTGGGTCAGGGCGGGATAGGATGAGATGGAGAATGGGATGATATGACATGTAGGACAAATAGGATGGGATGGGAGAAAATGCGATGTGACAGAAGGGGAAGAGGACAGTATAGATGTGATAGGACTGGGGCTGCATGGTCCTGCCCAGTGCTGTCTTCTCCTTGACGCATCATCCAGCCATAACCTGGAGATGAAACACCTGCCTGGTGCTGACCCTGAGCTTGTGCTCCTCAGCCACCGGTATGAGGAGCTGGAGGTGAGTGGGCAGCGTGGCACCCACTGCCACAGGGCATGGGGTGGTCAGTGCTCTGTGGGTGCCAGGCTGCAGCCCCTGTCTGGGTGCAGAGAATCCCCCTGAGTGACATGACCCGGAAAGAGATCAACCGGCTGGTGCAGGAGCTGGGCTTCTACCGCAAGGAGACACCTGATGCCCCCGTGCCCGAGGAGTTCCAGTTTGCCCCTGCCAAGCCTCTGCCCACACTGCCACCCCCCCAAGCACCCACCACTGGCATCAAGACCCCACTCAAAGCCGACAAGGGAGAACACCCAGACCTCTAGTGAGGAGTGCCGCACTTGGGACGGGGTGATGCAGCCAGTCCACAGCACAGGGAACGAGGGTGTTACAGCAGCTGGGGATAGTGCTGTGGGGTGGTAGAGGTGCCCCCCGCTCTTGATTGCTGCTGCATAGCCTCTGCCCCAGGGATGCCCTGGGTAGCTCCGACTTTGAGCAGGGGCATCCTGGGCACTGTGGGCATCCCAAGGATCCTGTGTGCTGATCGTTGCCTTCCCATGCCTGTAGCCCGTTATCCCTAGCCAGTTGGGAGGAGCAGCATTCCTTGCACTCCCTTGCTGTGCCTGGAGGTTTTAGCTGCTCCTGGCAACTGGGCAGCAGTATCCTACCTGCATGGGACAGGATGAAACCCTCAGCAGAAAGCGACAGGTGCTAAGGGTAGATGTGCTGAGTCCCAAAGGTGGGAGAGCTGTCCCAGGGAAAGGGCTTTACCCCACAGTAGGGTTATCTTGTATCCAGCACCCAGTAAAGCCTTTATGTACAGTTGGCTGCACTGTGTCATCTTTTCAGGGTGGGCTTGGTGGTGTGCATCCTGCACTGCTCTGTGCCAGGGGGAGCTGGGTGCCCCAGAGCTGCTCAGAGGCAGGAAAGAATGGCAGGGTCACAGCCACTGCTGGCGAGCTGCAAACCAGCCTGTGCTGTTCCCCTACCCCAGCACAATGGAGGGATGAAGGTGGGCACCACTGCTTGGGAAGAGCTGCTCTCACAGGGCACAGGCGGATGGGCATGAGCCCACGAGCTGGCCCTGCAGTACTGAGCTGTTGCCCTATGGCTGCGCTAGCCCAGTGGGGATATCTGGCCCTGAGCCAGGGAGAGAAGTAGGGCACAGCCAGGCCTGAGGGTGATGGGGGGCAGGGGGGGTGCACAGCAAACCAACAGCACTGGTCAGGGTGGGGGGACTGAAGATGCCCCTCAGCTCCAGACATTATCAATGAGTGGAGGAGTTCCCTGTGTCCCTCCAGGCTGGGCAAGCAGTGGGGCTGCAGGCAGAGAGGCCAGGAGTGGCCAGACTGCCAGCACTCCCCAGGCACTGCAGTATGTGCTATGCCACTGGAACAAGGACCTGAAACAGAGGCATTGGCCTAGGTAAACCTTTATTGTCTGGCTGGTGTTGGTACACGTGTCAGCACAGGTGTAGAGACGTGACGGAGGGACGAGCGGCGCTGAGCACATGGTGCCCTGAGTGGGGGGGAGGGGAGTAGGGCTGCCGTCCTGGCTTGCTCCTTCAGCCTCACACTCCCCTGGGACCTCTTGCCCCTGCCCACTCCCCAGCCCACAGGTGCTGCAGCCCCTAGTGCAGAAGTGCCCCAGGTGCACGTGAAGGTGGGAAGCAGGGTGTCGGCACAGCTGTGGAGCTGTCCCCAGGGAGGTGACACCAAGCAGGGCCTGCGGTGGGCAGAGGGGCTTCCTCACAGGGAGCCAAGGGAACCACTGACAGCTGCTGCCTGTGGGATGCCTGGCTGGGCTGCACGGTCCTGCTCAGCCACTGACCTGCACCGTGCCCCAGGCCT
The DNA here is from genome assembly GCA_035583135.1 of Lophotriccus pileatus. Taxonomy (NCBI): domain Eukaryota; kingdom Metazoa; phylum Chordata; class Aves; order Passeriformes; family Tyrannidae; genus Lophotriccus; species Lophotriccus pileatus. The sequence goes on along the minus strand of JAWWES010000037.1, from coordinate 112,098 downwards.
GAGGGCGCAGCCGTGTCTGTGTCACTCCAGGGACACAGGAGTGCTGCCCGCAGGGTGAACAATTCCTGGACAGCAAATAACAGGCTGGAGCGCAGGGGGCAAGCCAAGCCAGGAGCATCCCCAGCAGCACCTGCATGGCCCTGCCCGTGGGGTCAGCCCGCAGCTGGCTGGGGCAGAGGCAGCTCTGGCAAGGCAGAGGCATGGGGGTGCCTGGGTGGCAGAGTTCCCCCTGTCCCCAGTGCCAGACCTGTGGCCCCCCCAGACCCTCCTGGGGCAGGCAGCTCCCCTGCCCACTGGCAGCCCTGGCAGCAAGGGCAGCAGGGGGGTGGGCAGGGCAGGCTCTAGCACTCTTTCTGCCGCATGCGCAACTCGTGGCGACGCAGGTGGTTGTAGAGGGACTGCACGTAGGTGAAGACGCACTTGGCGTCTGGCTTCTTCCCCATGATCATCATGTCTTCGACCTCCACCAGCGGCACGCAGTCCACCAGCGTCCTGCAGAGATGAAACCCTCAGGCAGGCTGCCCCACGTGGGGGCTAGGATGGAACCCCGCACTGCCCAAGGCCTGCTGGTATTGGGTACTGCTGCCCTCAGCCCCACGCTGGCTCCTGCCTGCCCTCTAGTACCCCCAGTCCTGCTGCTCCTGGCACTAGGAAGAGTATGTGTTGCCTGCCCTGGAAGCTGCCTGCCCTTGGGGGGTTTCCCCACCTGCCTGCACCCCTTGCCCCCCTGGTGCTCTCTGCCCCAGCTCTTGTGCTGGTAGTCACGTCCTGCTCAGGCTGTGCCCACCCTCCTCCTTCAGTGGCTGCTGGTGCCCCCAAGGGAGAGCCCTGCTTGCCTGCACATACCTCTGCAGCCTCAAGCTCCACTGGCTGGTCCAGGGAAAGCAGGGACAGCGGGTGGATCTTGGTCACAAGCTGCCCCTCACTCCTGATTCACGCCATGGCTCTTCTGCCTCCTGTCAGCCAGGCTCTCAGCCTTGTCCCCGACTAGAGCCTGGGGCTGCCTGCCCCAGGCCCAGCACTACTGGGGTGGGTACTGCCCTGCTTCAGTGAGCTCAACCTGGTCTGTGCTTACTGCCTCCTCTCCCAGCCCAGCATGGTGTAGGGGTTCATGGAGGACCCTGCTCCAGCAGCTACCAGCCTCGGGGGGCATGGCAGATCAGCCATGGCTGTGCCCCAATCCCCACAGCCTTGGGGCTCTACCACTGCCCCTCTGATGGGGTGGTCTCCCTGTCCTCACCACCCTTCCAGCTCCCTAGGCTGCTTTGTTCCCAAACTGGGCCTCCCTGGGTGCTCAAGGAGGCTGACAACACGATTATGGGTCACCATGACCATCAGGCAGGGCACGGAGGGGATCCAGCCACCTCCATCCTCTAGTCTTTCTACTAGGGGAGTAAGTATGGGGGAAGAGGGGGTGAGGGGTGGGGCACAGAAGCAACCCTGCCACTGCTGTGACCCCCATCCTGGCCCTGCCCAGGCCCCTGCATCCCTGCCAAGCATTATCCCCTCATGGGGACCAATGGTGCTGGAGCACCCTGGCTGCTGTGCTGCTGGGGCAAGGGCTGTGCCAGCACTTGGGGCTGAGCTGGCATGAACTTGCAGCCCCTGCTGCTGCCATGGCTGGCTCAGCTGCTCTGGCCCTGGGCCACCCTCCAGCAGCGCTCTGCTGCAAGGACAGGATGCACAAGGAAGGTCCAAACCCCATGCTGTCACCCACCACTGCAACACCCTCACCCCTGTCACCACCATTCCCCTGCTGTAGCCCCACTGTGCACCTTGACCCCCCCCATCCCTCCCTCCCTCTCCAAGGACAGACCCCCAGCTGCTGCCAGCCCCTGGGGAGCACCAGGGCCCAGGAGAGCCCTGCCCCATCCCCCACAGTCCCAGCCTTCCCATGGTGCCTTTGCTACACTGGCAGTGGACTCAGCCCACGACCTGGCTGGCACCAGCCCCACCTCTTGATCTGGCCACCGTGGGGATGCAGGGCCATGCTCCGGGCCTTGGGAAAGCCCCTGCCTGGCTCCGGGAGTGAGGGCGGAGTAATGGCAGCACACAGAGAGCAGCTCTGCCCTTATAAAGCCATTGTTTGGGCTCTGATGTGCCAGTGCGGTGCAGAGTCAGGGGAACCATGGCTCCAGCACCAGACAGGATGCTCCGAGACAGGCACAAACATTGCAGGATGAGGCAGGACCCGAGCCTTGAGTCACACTTTCCAGACTCCTGCTCCTGCCCATATATGAGCAGGCAGCACCTCAGGGCTGGGCATATGCACCCTGGAGCAGGGGAAGGAGGCAGCAAGTGCAGGCAGTAATGCTGCAGCAGCCCGTGGGGCGGTCACCCACACTCAGGCAGCACCACTCAGAGCAGAGAGCTGAGTCCCCAGCAGCTCATCCTTAGGTCAGGCTCAGCCAGGGGGAGGGATCTGTTCTCACTACTCCCCTGGAGAGTCAAGACTCCTATAGGGTGACAGTCTCCACTGCCCAAACCCCCATGGGTGATATTCCAGAAGACCCAAGGCCAGTCAGCTGCCTCTGCCCCATCTCCTGGCTGCAGTGGGGTCCTGCCTGGCACCACTGGGACTTGCCCCTTGCCCACTAGCATCCCCCAGCCTTGTTCCCAGCCGCGGCAGCTGCTTCCCAGCCGAGCCCTGGTGGTGGTGGGCAGATACTTGGAGGGGAAGGTTCTCACCATTGGTCCTTGGGGGGGGTGACAATGGGCTACGACTTTTTGGTTTTTACCAGCCCCTTCTGGACCAGGCAGCGATAGAATTCCTGAATGTATGTGTACACACACTTCCAATCTGGCTCGCGCATCCGGACCATGTCCTCCACGTCCAGCAACTGCGGACAGTCCGCGTGCTTCCTGGGTGCAGGGAGAGAGAGGGGCAAGCCAGTGACCGCAGCCCAGTCAGGGAGGGGAGGAAGAGAAAACAAGAGACACAGATCAGTGCAGTTCCCGTCCCCCCAGAAGCTGCTCTGCTCTGACATGCTCCGGGGGTGCGCGATGCAGGGGCAGGAAGGCTCCGGGCACCCCGTGCCAAGGCCATTCAGTGAGACTGGGGGGGTGCAAGCAAGGGGAGGGGGAAGGGGCGGCGGGTGAGCGGTGTGGAGAGGCGTGAGGTTCAGAGGGAAGGACAGACAGAGAAGGAGGAGGAGGAGGAGTGAGGTGTTCTGGTGCGCCAGGTGCTCAGGGAGCGGGTTCCAGAGTGGAGCGACTCTCTATATAGCTCCTATATAGACCTGTTGGGAGGATGGTGGGGCGAGCCCAGCCCTCCTGCCCAGCTCCGCTTGGAACCGCGCGGCACAGCCCTGGTGCAGGAAGCTCAAGAGAGGACGCTCACAAGAGCTGGAGGAGGAAGGACGAGAGGCCACCTGGCTTCCAGGCCGGAGAGATGATGGCTCTCTCAAGTCCACGCACTGGTTCCCCAATTAAGGCAAAAAATCCATTACCAGGAGCGCCAAGAGCCAGGCCTGCAGCTCCCTTCTTGCTCCACCAAACAGCACCACGGCACCCAGGGCTCATGGGAGCCCCCAGCTCACCCCATGGCCACAGACACCAGCCAAATGGGACCCCAACCCCTGACCCTGCCCCCCAGGCAGGGTGCTGGAGGAGAGGAGTGGATGGGTGGGAGAGAGACAGAAGGAAGGAGAGAGGGGCTGGCTGCCAGCCCTCCAGCTGGGCACACTCCCATCTCTCAGCACCCAGGAAAATCAGAAGCAAAAGGGGAAGGGAGGAGACTAGAGAAGCTGCAACAGTGTTTGAGCCCCTATGACTGTGAAAGGAGGCACCTGGCATGGGTAAACCCTGCTCCCCACAAGCTGCAGTCCCACACCTGGCACCTTGGGATGGGATGTACTGCCTGCAGCCAGATGGGCTTGGGGAGCTACTGCCTTGCCCTTTGCTTGGGAACCCAGACCCCCAAGCCCACCCTCACCATACTAGATAGGGCTGCATTGGCCCCTTGTGACTCTGCCCAGGCAGCTGCTGCTTTCCCACCCAGCACCCAACCTTATTGCATGACATGGGGGAAGCAACACATATGGGCACCTACCTCCAGCCCATCACCCCCACGTGTCCCCGCTCATCCCAGCAGTGAGCAGAAGAGGCCGCCCCAAGCCACCCCAAGCTCATATGATGGCATGAGAGGTACGTACTCTGCAGAAGAGAAGGCCACCTCAAAGTTGTGGCGGCGGTTCTGGGGCGTCAGCTTACTGTAGTCAAACGCATCAGGGAAGAAGTTGTGGACCAAGGCACAGAAGGCCATGCCATCACTCCAGCTGGACGAGAAGTTCTGGATGTCCACGTGCTGAGAAGGCAAGAGAGTTACCAAGGGACAGAGTGACTGGCCCTGGGATGGGAAGAGGAGGTGGCACCCACCTCATAGCCCCGGGTTTTGGCTCTGCACCAGTCCAGCAACATCTGCTTGATACTGTTGGCGTTGGGCACGCCGAAGCTGGAGGAGCGCTGCACAGCGGTCTGCGACACTGCGGGGTTGGGTGAGCTATGGCAGGAGACATGGAGTGTTATCCATGGCTGTTAGCTGCAGGGTGTTATCTGCACAGTGTTCACTGCCCCAGCCAGCCTACCCCAGGCCCAGCCTCACCTCCCGCCTTCCTTCTGCAGCTTCTCCATCATGGCCTTGCGTGCCTGTGAGGTCGAGGTCTTGGGCAGGCTCTGAGCCTTCATTAGCTCCTTCTTCTTCTCCGCCTGACGTCGCTCCAGCGCAGCCAGGCTGCTCTGCCTGGAGGCACTCTCATCCTCACGGTCGAAGATGCTGGGAGAGAGACGAACAGTGTGAAGGGGGCTCCAGGTGGCCCAGGGAAGGGCAAGCAGTGGCCTCTGCCCATTGCCAGCCCTGGCACTTCAGAATCCTCCATGTCCCTAGGACAGAAGAGAGTGGCTTAAGGTCCCCTGCTGACAGACATGTCTTTGTGCCCATGGAAGGACCCATGAGGACCTCTGAACATAGTGAGTGTACCCCAAAGACCAGGAGGCTTTGGGGACACCCTTGCACAGGGACACTGCAAGCAGATGAGTGACAGGGACTGTATGTGCCTGTCCCTGCAGACACCATCACTCACCTGCCGGTCTTCTTGGACGAGGAGCTGTAGGATGATTTGGTTTGAACAAACGTGCTGTTACCATCTGCAGAGAGAGAGGAAGGAAAGAGGCCCTGGGCAGGAGCTGAGGCAGGTGGGACTTGGCCTGCACCAGGGCAGTGATGACTCAGCAGCAGTGATGCCCCAGCAGCAGTGATGCCCCAGGGTTACACCTGACGATGCTGCAGGGAAAGGGCAGGGAAAGCTCTTACTGTCCGATCTCTTCACATAACTTGACTCCATGGTTGTGGTACGGGAGGTCTTGGTGCCATCACCTGCAGAGAAAAGGCAACAGGAACAGCTGGGCTGGGAGCAGCAGCACCCACAGACACTGGCTGCTGCCAAGCACCCTCACACCCATGCAGTGCAATGGGTAGAAGTCTCAGATGGTAGAGCCACAGGCCTGCGTGCCCCCCAAGCAGAGCAAAGAGACCAGCGCAAAGCGGCAGAGAGCTGGGTCATCCCTCAGCCCCTGCAGCCACTTGGCTTGAGCCACCCAGGGACTGGGAGAACAGGGATGTAGGGGACAGGAGACAGGCCAAAGATGTAGACAAGGCCCTGCCACCCCAAAAGAATGGGGATCAGGTGGCAAGTCATCATTAATGATCCACAGGCAGGCTCTGAGCAAGCCCTGAACTGGTCCTGCTCCCAGCACAGTCAGGCCGGACCCAGGACAAACAGTGAGTGGCTGAGGAGCCGTGGTGGCAGAGCATTGGGAAGGATTATGCACGGCCACCGAAGGGCCAGCACACTGGTCAGTGAGCCCAGTGCCCCCTCAGCCCGGCCCATACTAGACTGGACGAGACGCTCAGTCTTGGTGACGGTGCTGCGCGCTGAGCCATCAGCTGACTGAGTGCTCTGCGTGGTGGTGGTCTCGGTGGTGTGGCCAGCCCTTCCTGCCATAGCCTGGCTCCTAGCCTCCTGCAGCCGCTGGTCTCGCTCCTTCTCCCGCTGGTCTGCAAACATAGGTGGGAGACAGCATCAACAGTGAGAGGCAGGGTGGTGGGCACACTCCATGCCACACCAGAGGTCCTATGGCTGCTGTTGTCCCACAGCTGGCTCATAGGAGGTATGATGTCCTCAGCCTGGCACAGCCGGGGGGGCAAGAGAGGACCCAGCACATGGCCTCCAGCTTCTCTGTGGCTGGACAGCCCCATTCCAGCACTCCACGCTGCCTCCACCACTACTCCAACCCTGGTGGGGGTCACTGTTCCCCAAGTACCTCGCTTGCGCTGGCGCAGCTCCCGCATGGCATTTCGAATCAGCCGTCGCTCCTCAAAGTCTGTTGTCTGATCCAGCTGCAAGAGGGAGAGGTCAATATCACTCCTCTGCCATCAGCTTGGGGTCCCTTCACCTTCCCCCAGGAGTCTGAGCCAGAAGCAGAGGTACCATCTTATCCAGAACATCCTCATCCTCAATCCTGCTCAGCTCCTCGACATTCAGCTTGCTCCTTCTCTCCAACTCCCTCACTTGCACCTTCTCTGTGCCGTTGGGCAGCTCTGGCTCCAGCCTCACAACTTGGGGCTGCTCCACCACCTCTGGCTCCATCTGCAAGGACAGCATGGTGCAGCTGAGTCCCTGCCAGCTCAGCCACCCCACCTACTGCTGCTCAGGGTCCAGGCCCCCACCACCCTGACACCTGCTCAGTGCCACAGGCAGTGAGGATCCTGGAGAGGACGTGCCACGTGCGGCATAAGACCGCTCAGCTGGTGGGACACCGCAGGCATCTGCAGTGCCCAAGGCAGGCAGGGGGGCATGGCATCCCCCTGTGGCACCCACTGCCCCTGGAGGGCCCAGCAGTCCCTGACGTCCTCCCAGTCTGGCTGCCAAAATATCTCCAGATTCTCCCTGCTCCCTCTCAGGAGGTGGCTGGGCCCTCCAGCAGGCAGGAGCTGCCTGGGGCTACAGGCTGGGCAGTGCCTGGTGCCCAGCTGCAGGCAAGGTGCTGGCAAGGCCAGTGTGTGCTGTTAGCAGCACAAGGGATTTCCATGGAATTAAGGGACTTAGTGGAGAGAAGAGCTTGTGAAGGCGATCAAGAGCCTCCCCCGCATCCCTGCCAGGATCTAGGCCAGCTCGGTCCCTGCTTGAACACAGCCAGGATGCCAAGTCCCTTTCAGCATGACCCCCCAGCAATGCACAGCAGGCAGCGGGCCAGGCCCGGAATAGGAGGCAGCAGGGATGCCGGAACTGGCCTGGAGCAGCCATGCACACACTTGGCCCAATCCTGCATCCTGCAGCCCTGCACCTGCCTCACGGCAGAGCCATCGGCAGGAGCTGACATTGGCCACGCACCCATGCCCCCACCTGTGCCAGGCACTGCGGCAGGGGCAGGACAGCTGCCTGTGGCCTCCCGCCCAGCACGCCGGCAATGCAGAGCAGGTAGGCGCTGCAACCGTGCCACAGCGAGCCCAAGGGGTGGTAGATCCTCATGGTGCCGTGTCCCTGTGCACCGTGGCCACAGTTCCATCTCATGCCTGGGCTCCAGACACCCCCAGGAGCCCCAGGGGCTGGTGCCCTCTCCCACCCCTTGCTGTGGGGCAGGGCTGCCCGCACTCACGCTGCTGTTGGTCCGGGAGAGGTGCAGGGTCGATTGTTGGCATGTGCTGGAGAAAGTGGGTGGATGGGCCACAGGGCCGCTGGGCTCCTCGGTGCCCTCAAAGTGGGCGCAAGGGTCCTGTGCTTCCAGAAAGAGGGTGCTGATGTCCTCCCTGGGGGGCTCCTGCAATCCTGGTGCCAGTAGGTCGAGGCAGCAGCCCAGGCGCCCCAGCTCTGCCCGCAGCTCCAGCTGCTCCTGCTCCAGTGACTGCAGTGCCTGGGCCAGCGCCTGCACCCACTGCAGCGCCCACTGCAGCTGCCCCTCTGCCACCCCCCGGAACGCTGCCAGTTCCCGACGCAGCTCAGCCAGCTTGGCTGTCCCGGCCTGTGCCAGCCCCTCCAAACTGATCCCCAGCATGGCGGCGGTGCAGGCACTGCGGTGAGTCTCGCTCAGCTGTCTGCTGCCTTTTATAGGGGCGCAGGGCACCCCCCCAGCTGGAGGCCAGCCCTCTCCCTGCCTGTGGGCTATTCTGGTCCCAGCAGCCGGGGGTCCCTCAGAGGGGTGCTGAGCCAGGCTCCACACTTGGCAGCGTGTCCGGCTTTGGGACCAGGTGGCTTGGCAAGTGGAGCTCTGCAAGTGACCCCCCCGCCCTGGCAGCTGCCAGGGCCAGATACCAGCCTGGGGCCTGTGGGACACAGCAGGGGGGACCACTGCAGTGCTGGATGAGTGACAGGGCCAACCACTGCTGTGCCCTTTCGTCCAAACGCGGTCCCACTCTGGGCCAGCATCACCCACAGCACCGGTGGCAGCCCCAGACTGGCACCGGTGCAAGGGCCTCAGCCGCAGCCGGAATTTTTAGAGGTCTCCGTACCCCCACGCTGCCTGATGCCTGCACCATGGGGAGTCCCTGCATGATGGACACAGGTAGCACCTCACCAGCAAGAGGACACGCTGCAAGTGGCTACTACCCCCAAGTCCCTGCAGCCCGCTGGTCCCTCCAACCAAGCCCTACCTGGTAGGGCTGCCAGCACTGCTGCCTTGTCCTCCTCCTCCTCCTGTCTGCCCACTGGGAGCACACCTGGCAGCTGGGTCTCCCGCCAAGCAGCTGATGGGTCTCAGGTCCCCCACCCCGCCAGGCAGCCCCACTAATACCTTAATCAGAGCTGACAGGTGCTCAGGCCAAGTCCGCCCAAGCGCTTAAGCATGGGAAAGTCAGCCTGCTGCAGGCAGTGAGCTGCCCGCAGGACCTGCTGGCAGGTGTGGGCAGCACCTGAGGGCAACTCTGCCAGGCTGTGGACACTGCCTGCCTCATGCTGAGGAGGGCTGGGCTGAGGACTGGGTGAGCCAGAGGTGCCACAGGCACCAGCGGGCCACAGGCCACTGGCAGTGCTGTTCCCAGAGAGGCAGCCAGGCGTGAGCGGGGCCATGAGTGAGGCAGAGCCGTGTTTGACATCCCAGCTCCTGCCAAGGCAGTGCGTGGGCGCCTCACATTACCCTAGATGGGCAGGAGCAGACAAAAGCACTTGAAGGGCTGCACGCACGGCTGTCTCCTGTGTGCACCCAGCCCCAGAGTGGCCACAGCCCACTCTCCCCCCAAACCACTGCAGAGTGGTTGTTTTTTCAGGTTTTTTTCTAGTCACACCCAAGAATCCCTCCTGGGCCAGGTGGGCTGGGACTGCCATGCCACTCTCCACTCAGAACTGTGGAGTGGGAGCACGCAAAACCCCAACCCACAGCTCCAGGGTAGGTTAGAGATCTTCAGGGAGCCCCACCCCAAGACAGGTTCCCCAGTGCCATGGCCAAGGACTATCCACAGGAGGAAAACCAGGAGTGGGTGGCAATGGGGTTTTCCCCGAGCTGTTGCCATCCTTAAAGGTGTTTAAAACAGAGGGAGATCCAAAAGACTCCCAGCTCACTTCCCTCCCCCTCCCCCAATGTGTGGGTACATGGCAGCACAATCCAGAGTACAGGGGACTCATGGGGCTGTGCAACCACATGCAAAGCCAAGGGTCTCTTGATGGAAAAAAAACCCCAACCCACACAAAACAAAAGCACCAATAAAAACCAGCTGGAGCCTCCAGAACACGCTGCCACCCTGCTGGTCCCTGGTCCCCCCCGCCAAGCCCTGGAGCTGTCAGGTGATGCCCAGGTGGGGCATGGCCCCACAGCGCCAAGGCTCCCTCGGCACTCACCTTGGTGACATTGCTGCTGACACTGCTGATGTTGCAGATACTGCTGACGCTGCTAGGGATGGTGGTGATGCGGATTGGGGTGCTCCGCAGCCCCAGGGTCACCTCTGCAAGGGGAGGAAGAGGCATGTGGGGTCTGCCCCAGCCTGGAAGGCACAGCCCCACAGCTGGGGATTGGCTCTGGCTGGGCAGCCCTGCTGCCCCACGTATCCTGCCCTGACAGCAAGCATCAAGCTATGGAGCAGGGAAAGGGCTCTGGGGACAGGCAAGGGATGGGAAAGCCAGGACCCCCTCACCACCCTGGCTTATCCTCTTCCCCAAGGAGGGGCACTTTCCGCAGTGCTCCAGCTGGATCCAGGACCCCTGGGTGTGAGGGATGGCCACAGGAGCATCCCGAGCCAGTCATGTCTGCAGGCAGGCAGGGGTGGGGCAGGGCTGGAGCAAACACAGCACAGCAGTGGAATGGGACGCACCAGGACAGCATGGGCTCCCCTGAGCTAACAGTTCAGTGGGGACAGAGGATGTGGCAGGGCTGTAGGGGCAGGGCAGGGACTGGGGAATGACCTCGAGCGCAAACATATCAGGACAGTGGCGCTGAGGACAAGCTGCAGGGCCCGGTGGTCTTTCTAGACCAAGATGCCCTGAGCAGGCTGAGTGTGCCTGCCAAGGAGTGACAGCTGCCAGGCAAGCTCTGATCTTCTGGCAACACCCGTATTCAGCCTCTGGGCCACCAGCAGCTGCTGCTGCCCATCAGCACCAGCCTGGCCTAGCACTGCCCACCTGCCTCCACCTGCCCATTAGTGCCCACCACCCTTTGGTGCCTGGCTGCCCACTGGCACCCACCTGCACCACTGCCAAGCTGTGCACATAGCCTCGTCGGGAACACAGTCCCGCAGTGCTTATGGCCCTGCTGGCACTCATTCCACTGCAGTAGCCACCTTCTTGACAGACACCCACCTTTCCCAGTCCCACCTCCCTGAGTGATGACCGTGCCCATCACTCCTACGGCGTCTAAGCCTCCCGGCACACACCACCTGCCCACTTGACCTGTACTGCTCGCCCCGTACCCCACCAGTGCCCACCTGCCCGCTGGCTGCCGGGGGTGGCCGTGATGCGGGGCGCGAGGGGCTGCACACGCCCATCCTTGATCTCGATGGTGAAGAAGGTCTTCATGGCGTCGAGGCGGCGGCCGGCGGGGCGCGGAGGCAGGCGCTGCTCGGCGGCGGCACCGCTGCCCCGTGCGTTTTGAGCGGGCGCCGGCGGGGCCGTGCGGGGCCCCCGCTGCCATTGGGCGGCCCCGGCCCCGGCCCGCCCCCCCGCACCGCCCGCCCCCGCCGGCCCAAACCTCTGCGCGCGCTCCCGCACCGAGCCGGCGGCGGAGGGCGGCGGGGGTCCGGCGGGGCGCGGCGCTGCAGGGATGGGCGCGGGGTCACCGGGCTGCAGCCGCCCGCGGGTGGCCCCATCGGGACTGCGACCCCTGCTTGGTCCCGCACACCGCATGCAGCCGTCCAGGGTGCCCCCTGCGATGCACGCTGCCCCCCCACCCCATCCCGCGCTGCCTGCTGCAATGCATGCTGTCCCCACCCCAGGGTGTCACACCGTGCATGCAGCCCCCCAGCTTCCCCACGCGATGCACAATGCCCACGTGGTGCCTGACCATGCATGGAGCCCTCCACAGTGCCCATGGGATGCATTGCTGCCCCCGAGAGACCCCACTACACACCCATCACCCCCCGAAGTGGCTGCAGCCTCGGCCCCCTCTCCCCACTCCTGCAAGGGTTAGGTGCTTGCGGACATGGATGGGAGGGATGGAAGGAGGGATGCTGGGCAGGGAGCAAAAGAGCAAGTGGGTGGCCAGCAGCATACTGCAGTGTCCTGGTACTTTGGAGTTCCATGTCTGCCAAGGCTCCGTCAGGAACCTCCTGCCAGCGGGAAGCAGAGAACAGAGGCAGGCACCGAGATCTTACCCGTGCGGCCAGCTGGGCACAAGGAGGAGGGCACCTGCTCCCGCTGGTGAGTGTTCAGGTGAGCTGGGGTCCCTACTAGGTCCTGGGTGGACACTGGTGCTTGGGAAGAGACAGCACAGATAGGGAAGGAACAGGACAAAGGGAGCAGAGGGTGAGCACAGCACAGGGTGCTGCTGCCATCCCCACAGTGCAGCACCCTGGAGTCACCCTCCCCGTCACGCCACACTCCCCAGTGGATAGCGCCAAAATCTGCCAGCACCTGTAGGCTGCCCCACACAGCAGGCATGGGCTCTGCCCTGCAGTGCCAAACCACACTGCAGAGGAGGGCAGGATCTGTGCCCAGCAAGGCAGTGGGGGGTACCTGGGGTCTGTGCCAAAAGGTTGGGATGACCCCTATCCCTGTCAGGCCCTTGCATTGCCTCTGGAGGGGAGGGTGAGGGACCGGGACCTGGCTGGCTCAGCTTTCGAGGGGGCAGGCAGGGTTCTGCCCTGGGGCTGGAGTCACTGATGCCCACGGAGCTGGGGGTGGGAGGTGAGCTCAGTCTCTCCTCAGAACCCACATTTGAGTCCCCCGTGAGGCAAGGGGGCGCAGGTCCCGCACACTTCCCTCCACTCTGGGCTGTGCCATGCTCCAGCCCAGCATCTTCCCAGGGTTTCTGCCTTTCCAGGAACCAGCAGCCCCCAGGGGCACCTCAGAGGGAGGGGATCTCCATCTGCAAGGGCAGCTCCCTGACTCTGGGACCAGAGAGCTGCTTTTTGGTTTTTCTGTTTACTCCTGGCACAGCCGTGGGGACAGTTTTCCCAGCAGTAGGAAGAGGGCAGCTCCTGGCCACTGGAATCCCCCAGGGCTGCGGGGAGGCCCCGGAGGGTGCTAGGCCCGGGGGTGGTCAGAGCCAGCTACGCATTGCTCTCAGCCTTATTGGGACAAAGAATGCAAAAGGCTGGGGTTTGCTGCCGGCACGGATTCCCTTTCATGGCCCTGTGGCCACCTTACCATAGAGGGGGCCTGGTAAACAGCCCGCCTGGAACCCAGCTGCCTGGCCAGAATGGGCACTACTACCTGGGCGGAATCAGCCTCGGCTGCTTCGGCTGGGCAGAATCAGCCTAGGGTGGCCCTTGGCCTGGCCATGGCTTGCACTCACATTCCTGCTCCAGCATGCCTGGGCTGGAGTCACATCCCCAGGGCTGCCTGGGATGTGCACACTGCAGGGCAAAGGAGCAGGGGGCGGGGGGCTCTGGGGCAGCACTGCCCCCCTGGCAGGGGGCCACAGCCCTCATGTTCCCTCCCCATCCCTCTCAAAGGCTGCACTTACCCACTGGTGGCCTCCCATGTCTCCCATCTGGCCCCAGTGCCTGGCAGCGCATCCCAATGTGGAGCTGAAGGAGGAGAGAGGCAGAGGGCTCAACTGAGGGTTGCAATGCAGTCCCCCCATTAAGCTGCCTTGGCACACAGACCTCCAGCCCTGGGCAAGGACAGTGGCAGCTGCTACCATTTCTGTACCTGGCTGGCAGCACCAGGCTGGCCCAGGGGTGGCTGCTCTCCTCTGGGGCTTTGCCTCTTGCTGGGCTCTGCAGCTGTGGCTGGGCTGTCCAGGCTCCCTGCCTTCCAGGCTGCCTGTTGCTGCCCCTGGGGCTCGCCCTGCTCCAGCTCCCCAACACCATCCTTAGGCTCTGCATTGGGCTCTGGGGCCGGCTGCAGCTCCAGGAGCACAAGGGTCCCTGAGACCACTTCTGTGGGTAAAGAAAGAGGCTCTGCTTGGAGAAGCCTGAAGCTGCCTGCAGTGCATCCCTGCTCCTGCAGCTCCTCCAGGCACCTGGCTCCCCTGCACACCATTTGGGAGATGTGCCCATCCTGTAGCTGGCCAGGCACAGCTCTGGCCTCGGGCATGCACCCAGACAGGGCTTTGCCCTGGACACCTGGGGGGACTCACCCTGGGCACTGGGTTTCTGGGGGTCTCCCTCCTGCGGGCTGCACAGCTCCAGTGTCCTGGCTGGGACATGCTCCTGCTCCACCAGGTCCTCTTGCTCGTGGTCCTGGGGAGAGCAGGGGTTGAGAGCAGAACCAGCCCTGCTCCAATCCCTGACTGTGTCCCATATCTGCCACCCGGCCAGGGACACACAGGCTGTGGCCTCTTCCCATGCCATCCAGGTCCCTGTCTGCATGCTGCTGGGGATGGACAAGCCAGTCCCTGCACAGGGGTCAGTGCAGGAGGCTGGCGGGGGGCCAAGTGGGCAGGGAGGGGGACGCTGCGTCTACTGAAGCAGGGCCCCAAACCCTGCGCACCTTTGGGGCTCCTGGTATTCCTCGGGGGGTTGATCAACACCAGGGCACAGAGCAATGAGCTGGCACTTGGGTCTCTCTGTGGCAGCTGCCCCAAAGTACACCAGCCTTATCAGCATGGATGCCAGCAGGTGGGAGAGGACAGCTCCTGCCTCATGCCCTCAGCCCAAGCACTCCAGGGCTTCATGATCCGGGAAGCGCCCAGTTTTACATCACCCTGTCTCTGCCCATGGCACCTGCAGCTCTGCTTGGCAAATGATGGGATGTTCTGGGCATAGGCCCACACACAGGTGACAGGTGTGTCCCTGAAAAACATGTGAGCAAGGCCAGGGTGTCCTGGTGTCAGCCAGGGAACAGGGTGCCAGTCCTGGCTGTGCCAGTGCCTCTAGCAGCACTGTAGACTTCCCTTGCCATGACTCCAGGGTGGGGGTTAGGTGAAGAGGGGACCATAACCTCAGGGGGCACAGGAGAACCAGGTCCCAGGCCCAGGGATGGAAATGGCCTTGGGTTTGGAGTTATCATCTGAACAGAGTGAGATAGCCCCACTAGCTGCTCAGAGATGTCCCAGCACAGCCAGCACTGGGGGCAGTGTGCCAGCACATCCAGATGGGAAGGCAGACAGTGGTGAAAGGTGGCACAGGGCCACATACGCTCTGCAGCCTTCTGCTATGGCCCTGGGGCAGGTGGAGGAGGAATCAGAGTTGGATGGAGGCAGATGGGGGAACTCATGCCTTCCTGCCCACCAGCTCATCCTTCCCCCATCCAGAAAGCCCCCAACTTCACTGCAGAATGAGCCCTGGCCCCTCGATGGTTGGCAGGAACAGTCATCAGGGGATGGGAGCTCAATGTTTCTAGCTGTGCAGGGGGACTGCTGCAGGCAGCTGCCACAAGAGACATGAGTGTCTGTTGCCTCCAGAGAGCCTCATCCCCAAGAGCCAGAGCAGGGAGGGGTGTACCATGAGCACCAATGGGCCCCCAAACCCCCACCAGGCTGCATCCTCGAGAGAAGCCAAGGGGCACCCATGCCTGAGGCCCCAGCTCCACCTCACAGCTGCCGGGGCCATGATGGCACAGCTCAGCCAGTCCTCCCTCTCCCCTGAGACCCCAGCCCCACCTGCCACAGTTTCCTTGTGCAGGCAAGCACAACTTTCCTGGGGCTCTGTGCTCCAGACACACAGGAGAGCCAGGGAAGGGCAAGGTCTTCAGCAGTCCTGTCTCCCACAGCACCCTACACACTCACCGCTGAAACTTCGGGCTCCTGGGCAGGGGTTGGCTCAGCAGCCCCCCTGTGCCTGCTCTCCTCTAGCTCAGCCGGTGCCGGCAGTTCTGCATCGTCCTGACGGCTGCTCTCCCCTCTCCTGGCTGTGCCCAGGGGCTTGGCGCTGCCCTTGCCAAGGCTTTCCCCACTCCCAGGAAGGGCTGGTGTTTCAGCATTGTCCCTCTGGATAATTTTCATATCCCCAGGCACAGTGCGGGGCTCATCGCCGGCCCTTCGGCTGCTCTGCACATTCCCAGCCAGGGTCGCAGCTGGATGGGAGCAAAGGTACCGTTCAGGAGGGAGCTGCCCACGTCCCAGGGTCTCCCGAGTAGCCACATCAGAGCGTGGGAATAGTGCTTCACCTTCGATCTCCTCAGCCCGCAGCTTACGGATGGCAGCTCGGATCACCTTGCGCTCCTCATATTCACCCGCTGCCCGCAGCTGCAGGAGGGAAGGACCCGTGAGAAAAGCAGGGTCAGCCCCAGCACAGGGTCCATCCTGGCATGCAGTCTGCCCCAGCACATGGTCACTCACCAGTTTTGTCAGCTCTTCCACGCTGGTGATGGTTTCAAGCTGCTGGGACAAGGCGGCCAGGGCTGCCTGCTGTTCCTCCTCCAGGTGCTGAGACCTGAGCAGGGCAAGAGCAGCAGCCAGAGAGAAGCTGGCATGGGCACTTGGGAGCGAAGTCCCCTCGTGGGCAGCTGGCAGATCCAGGCAATGGGCCCCAACATGTGCCAAGCTGCTCAGAGCCAGGCTGCTCCCACCTTCAAGCTCACCCAAATCTGTGCCAGCCACAGTGGGGACAGGCATTGCAGCCCCCATCTCCCAGGGCAGAGGCAGTGGGTGACCCCAGCTCCCCACTGGACTCACTGTGGCCAGTTCTCCTTGTTGTCCTGTCTGTGGCTGCCGTGCTCTGGGCGGAAGCGCTTGGATGCCAGTGCCTCCTCGTCCCGCTCCAGCTCCTGCCGCTGCAGCTCCCGGATGGCTGAACGGATACGGCGCCGCTCGGCCAGGTCCAGCGTGGCCTCAAGCTGCGTGCACAGGGCAGGGCTCAGCACCGGCTCTGACCACTGAACCCCTTTCTCAGCCCTGGTGCCACCCTCTGCCGTGCTGTCCTGGGCAGCCCACGCTCCAGACAAAGGAGCTGTCTGTCTGTGGTGCCCACGTGCCCAGTGCGTGCTGCCCAGCACTGCCAGGCCCTGTGGGGAGTCAGCATGGCCCCCCCAGGGCAGGATGCTGGGATCAGGGAGGGGCTGCCAGCGTGGCACTGAGACCTCCAGCATGTAGGGGAAAAAAAATGGGCAAGCGAAATGAACACACACCAGCAGTCCCTGCAGCCCCCAAGGGTTGGTGCCCTGCAGCTCTGCCCCCTCCCAGTGCCACCAGCTCTGAAACAAGCCCTCCCACTCACGCCAGCTGCTGCAGCAGCTGAGGGACAGCAGAACCTATTTTCTTCCCATCCCCAAGGTCCCCAGGAGGTGTTGGTTGGGAGTGTCCCAGAACTCCACCAAGGGCTCCTCCTAGGCCCCCTGCAGACCTCCCCATCCTCATTCAGTGCTAGAGGATGGCAGGCAGCTCTTTGAGCCAAATCCTTAAGTGAGATCTGTCCTAAATCAAAGTCCAACCCTCTATGTGCAGGAAGCAGGGCCACAACTCCCCCTCAGATGCCCTCGATGAACATCTCACAGGTGCTCTGGGTGCTCCTTAGCTTACTCAAGGCCAGGACCTGGCACCCAGCATTGCTTTTCCTCTGCTGCTACCAGCCCCAGCGCTTTCAGAAGGCCATGCACAGTCCCCCTCATGATGCTGAAGGGGCAGAAGGCAGCCAGATCTGCAGGAAAGGCCAGCCAGGCCTTGCTATTCCCTTCCACTGTCCTGCTGCGGGACATCAAGACTGACCCAATGCTGGGAACCCGGGAGGTCATTTCCCATGGAACTCATTAAAAATAAACCCCGTGACCCACAGCAGCTGCTGTCAGCATCAAGCCTCAGCATGCTGGGAGAAGCCATGGCTGAGCCACAGGACAAGAGCATCAGTCCCCTCCCTTCCTGTCCCACAGGTCACTAACAGGCCACCCATCCGGGCTCTCAGGGTTCTGCTGCAGCAGCTGGCAGTGCCATCCCTCCCAGCTGGGGCCTACAGCCCACTGGGCTCTTATCCAGAGCAGGCACCTCCACCAGCACAAGGGCAGGGAAGCAGCTGGGAAGAACGGGAGCCACTGTGCCACCAGGGCAGGGGGTTGTTGGAGAGGAAATCAGCCCCTCCATCCTCACGGGCCTCTCATTTCCTGCCCGTCATGGATGGCTGCAGGAACCCCAGGGATGCTGCTGCAGCAGGCACACTACTGCCAGGACAAAGGCACTGAGACACAGCCTCTCCCCAGCTTTTCCAAAAGCAATGGCAGCCACCCTGGAAGCTCAGCTCTCTTTGCATGGGGCAGCATCGATGGGTTAGGAAGTGGTGGAACCATATCCAGCTCCAAACAAGGTGCTGGAGGCAGAGCTCCGGGGCAAGGATGAGGCAAGGATGGCTCTCCCTCCAGCCATCCAAAGGCTTTGAGGACAGGAAAACAGTCCTCAACCACACACTGGGTGACCAATGCCCCAGCCCGTTCCTAAATAAGCTGCTGGCAATGAGTGGTTTGGTCCCAGCAGCTGGGTCAGGGCAGTAGGGGAGGTGGTGGGGGAAGAAGTGGGGTGTGCACAGCAGCTGCAGAAGCACAGAGTGCCAAGAAGAGGGCGACACAATGGGACACCAGCCCTACACACCCAGGTGCAGGGAACACACTGGCACCCATGTGTGCTGTGTGACACCCATCCACCAGCTCCGGGATCTGCTCTGCCCAGGAGGCTCCAGCTGGGACCTGACCTGCACCCGGGTCTTGAAAGGCTTCTGTCCACGGGACAAATGGCAGCAGGGCAGGAGAAAACGCCCTGTGCCATGTCAGCAGGGAGCTGGGATGAGGCAAATTAGTAGCTTTGGTAGCTCCGTGGCAGGGGAAAGCATGCCAGAAACCACAAGGCTGGGAAGAGACCAAGGGGCCCAGTCCTGCCAGCACAGGCAAACTCAGGGATCAGCACATGCCAGGGCCCCACAGGCCCTGCCCAGCCGCCAGCAAATTAATGGTTCTGAGCAAACACCCACCTCAGCACACAGAGTGGCTTTGTGAAAGGGTGCTGGCATGGCACCCATGGGCTGCTTCCCCACTGGTGCCCAAAACAGTGGCACTCAGAGCCCTGGCATAGCAGGCAGCTCTTCCAGGAGGGCTGCAATTAGCCCTGCTCTCTGGAGTGCCTGAGCACACAGCACTTGGGAGGCTGAAGCTTGGCCACAGGGAAACCTCTCTGGAGACAATAGCTGGGCACGTTGAGCACCTTCTGCAGCCCCAAGGTTCACTGTCACCTTTGGAAGGAGCCATGGGGACTGTGGCTGCCTCTGGGCAGAGAAAAGCAGAAAGGACACTGGCGACAGATGTGGCAGGGATGCAATGCTCCTCAGGGCCAAGGAAGCCTTTGCCAAAGGCTGCTGGGTGTAAGAAGGGGACCTCACGGCATTGACCTTCCTAGCTCAAGCCTGCTCTGCCTCTGCCCCCAAGGGGCTTTGTATCCTCACTAATTAATCAGACTGAGACTTGGAGGGTCTGGAAGAGGGGAGTATTCCCAAGCCCAAGGTCAGCAGACCACAGCCTGGAGGTCAGCACAGCCCTGAGCGCTCAAACACCCCCCTGTTTCCAGACATCCACCTAAGGGCCACCCTCCAGCAGCACCCTCCCCATCCTCCACAGCTCCCTCCCCAGGCTCCTCCAAGCCCTTAGGCACTGTTATGTTGCCCCATGGGTTGATCCCAACTGGCTTCCCTGGGTGTGGGGTACAAGTTGGCAGCCAGGGAGGGAACCATGTGGATGCCTATGGCTGGAGTTGGGAGGCAGAAGCTTCCCAGCAGGTCCCAGCCAGCACAAGGGTGAGGGGGCTGCAGGGATTGGCTCATGTCCCCTATCCTCCTTCTTCCAGTATCTCTGGTGACATCAGATGCTGCTGCCAAGGTGTCACTTGCTGGGAGAAAGGAGGAGAAACAAGGCAGAGTGGAGGACTTGTGAGAGCAGAGGAGCACGGAGAAAGCAGTGGGAGAGGCAGTTTTCCCTTATATGGACTAATCCTCTTCCAGCTGAGTGGAGCCAAAAACATAACCAGAAAAAAAAAAATTCCTTCCCTGCCTCATGTCAGCCCAGAGCAGGCTTTCCCTAGACTGTGCCACACAGCACAGGGAGACCTGAGTCACAAGCCGGGTGGTCTCAGAAGGCAAAGGCCCAGTGGGTCAAAGAAAAAGCCCTGGGAGAAATAGTGCTTGCTGCACCTCCCTAGGCTGGCCGGAGACCCGGCACCCATTACCAATCCTGGGGCTCCACTTCAGCCTGGAGACCTCAGCTGGGACATGGCAGAGCTGGAGCATTGGCAGGATGTGGAGAAACCCAAACCACCCATCCCCACACCTCCGGAGGGGTGATCCGTCGGCCCCAACATCACTCCACGAGGAGCAGTGGGCTCCTCAGCCCACGAGCCACAGGTCGGTCTACCTGTCGTCACCGAGAGCTGGCTGAGGGTGGCACAGCAGGAGGCTCGGCCGGGGCAGCCCCCGTGCAGACCTACAGCACAGCTCCCCCTTCCCGCCGGCATCTCGACTCTTTCCTGTTCCCGCAGACTGGCCTTCCTGGCTCACCCAGTTTCCTGCCGTGACCATTCTCCAGCGCTGGCCCGGGCCAGCCCGGCTCAGCCTCCGGGGCAGCTAGCACAGCCCAGCCCCGGGCCGGGGATGCCCGGGGGTGCCCGGAGCCGGGCAGCACGCTGCAGGGGCTTCCCGGGACACCAGCCCCGGCCGAGCAGGTCGCAGCCCAGCACCCCGAGTTCTGCCTTCGGGACGCGCGGGCCCTCGTCCCCGACAGCCCATCGGCCCCGGCAGAGCCCTTCTCGCTGGAGCTCTGGCCCCCGGGGCAGTGCCCGGCCGGTGCTCTAGTAGCCGCCGCGCAGGAAGGGACGGGATACCCGGCCATGAGGGCAGAGCCCGGGAGGTGCGCCGGGCACCGCGCCAGCCCCGGGCAGAGCAGGAGCCCGCACCGGGAAAGCGGGGAGCAAGGAACCGAGCCGGCAGCAAGGAACGATTTCCCGGGATCCGCCAGCCGAGGAGATGGAGCCGGGACAGAGGAGGGCGGTGGGGCCGGAGCCACCGGGACAGTGCGAGGGCTCGTGCTGGACCTTACCGGGGCTCAGAGCCCGGCCTGAGCCAGAGCGGGCCCCTGCGGGTGCTGCCGCCCGGGACCTCCAGCGCTACAGCCACTCCCAGACACAGCTCCGGAATCCCCCGGCCGAGCGGCAGACCTGCGGCCCGCCCGGTCCCGCTCTGCCCGCGCCTGGGACAGCCCACCCCGGCCCGGGGGGCTCAGGGAGCGAGGCACCGCCAGGCACACATCGATCCGCCCCCGGAGCCGTCCCGAGCCCGCACCGTGCCCTGGCCCTCCCGCCGCGGGACTCACCAGCTTCCGCAGCGCTCCCTCGTCCATCCCGAGGAGGCTCTCCTGGGACATCCCGCCCGCCGGGCCCGCGCTGCTGCGTCCGGGGCTCGACGGCGGCCGAGACAACAAAGGGCGTCCGGGGCGGCGTGGCGCCGCCCTTGGCTCCGCTCGGCTCCGCTCCCGCCTGGCCCGGCTCCGCTCGGCTCCCGCCCGCGCTCCCAGCAGCGACGCAGTCCCGCCGCTCCCCCCGCCCCGCCCCGCCCCGCCGCTCCCCCCGCCCCGCCCCGCCGGAGCGCGGGGTCGCGGTCCCCGGTCCGGCCCCAGGACCCTGCACGGAGCCGAGCCGCCGTGCCATGCCCTGAGGCTCCGGGCTCCCTCCCGTCCCGGTCACAACGCCGGTGAAGGGGAACTCGGGTCTGGCCCGCCTGCGGTGGCACACCCGCCGCGGGTGTATCGCTGCCCGCAGAGCCTAGCCCGGACCGGCTGCAGTCTGGGCGCGGGGACTTCCCGCTCACAGAAACTGCTGCAGCCCTGGCTTGTGGGATGCGGGACAGAGAGCCACCAGGACCTCCTGCCCGGAGCCTTCCCCACTGCACCCGGGCTTCACACCATGGAGTGCCCCTTCATACTCTGGGGGGCTATGTGAGCTGCTCCCTAACATCCCGCAGGATTAATGTCCAGCACTCTCAGAGCCCACCTGCCTGGGGTTCCTGGGGATGTGTTGCCTCATATGGTCCCAGTGCTCGCTCCAACTCAGAAGGCGCTTGTGTATCCTTGTCCTCCCATCCCATCCCAGATGGCAGTGGCAGGACAACCAAGCCTGGGTGTCGGGCTGTCAAGAGGATCTCACGGAAACGCCAAGCTGCAGCCCTGCTCGGCAGAGGATAGAATTGGCAAGACTCAATCTTGTCTCCGGGCAAAGGCCAGAAGTATTTAATGGAGAGGACTAAGCTTCTGCTGTCACCCACAGGTGCTGTGGGCTCTGCAAAGCAGACAGCTGCCAGGTGCTGCTCCCTGCCCTGATCAGCAGAGACCAAGGGACTTTCCCCAGAGCAGGTCACAGGGATTCAGTTCACTGCTCCTCTGGGAGTTCCCAGCGACCCGAGGAGATGCATGGGATGGAGCAGGACCACATATTCCCCTGACACAGGAAGGACCCAGACAGGCCCAAAAGATGGGGTGTGGTGAAGGTGCCTTGAAAGTCCAGCAGTTTCCATATTGAGTGTTGTTGGTTCAGATATCTTGCTCCACACTGTTTGACAGTGCGGGTCTGCAGCTGCACCGGCATCCCAGAGCCCTCTGCTCTTCAGCCCCTGGCTCCTCAGCAGCTCTCCACTCTCCAGCCCTGAGCAGCGTCAGGCTTCACCAGAGCATGACAGCCCATTCCCAAGTAACTGTGCTAAAGCCAACCCCTCCAAGCACTGTGCCCCCCAGCGCAATACCACCCTCTGCCAGTCTCAGCAGCAACATTATTTCACTCCCTGGATGAGCCCTGTGCTGCTGGTCTGGGGTCTGCCCTGCCTGCAGCTCTGCCCCTTGGGGAGCAGGCACCAGCACACTCAGAGGTCTGCATCCCCTTCAGCTTTGCTGTCACATGGGAGCAGGCACCAGCACATACCCAGCTCCTTGTCATCAGACAGCACAGCTGGCAGCAGCCTTTGGAGTGTGGGGGGGACACCACTGCCAACCTTGAGCTGGCGGAGGGACATCAGGTTTGTTTCTCAGCCCCTCCCCCAGCAGCATTGGGCCTTCCCACAGAGAGCACCCAGCCACAGAAGCATGCTGAGCTGTGCGGATAAGGCAGCCTGGGGTGCTGGGTGCACAGCTTTCAGCACTTGCAGTGACACTCATCCCACCTCTGCTCCCAGAGGTCTGCACCACTCCTGGTTTCATTGCCCCTGGGTAGTGACCCTGTCACATCCTCACGGACCTACTGCCACGTGCCAGTGCAGCAGGGAGCCCCCAGCCCTGCTGCACCCACACAGCACCCCTGGGGCTCCTGAGGGGTAGGGTGGGCATGCAGCCAGCCAAGCACAGACTCCAAGCAGACCTCCTTATTCCGTGAGGCGTAGCAAGGAGAGATTTACAAACCCCTCAGGGAGACCAGGGGCTCTGGCTCTAGGCCTGGCTCTGGGAGGACTGTGGGTGGCTGCCCAGTGCATTAGCATAGGGCAGGTGAGGGGGTAATCTCACTGGCTTGCAGCAACCACAGGTGCTGTTGTGTGTTCTGTGCCAGCACAGGGGGGCACATCATCCAGATGGGATGAACCTGCACCGGGCCTGGGTGGGTGCACAGGTCTCAGAGGCTTTCCCAGACAGGGGACCAGTGCAGCAAGGGGAGGAGGGGCAAGAGTCCTTTGGGTTCCCTTTGGAGATG
>JAWWES010000037.1:26396-88784 GCA_035583135.1 Lophotriccus pileatus | reverse complement strand
CAGAGGCTTTCCCAGACAGGGGACCAGTGCAGCAAGGGGAGGAGGGGCAAGAGTCCTTTGGGTTCCCTTTGGAGATGCTAAACATAATGTCAAATACCAGTGATGGAATTTTATTGTGCAAGCATGTGTCTGGAACTGGTCTGACACCTGTCTGACTCAGGGGTGGGACAATGTAGACAAGGGTAGAGACCTGACTGTAGCATCAGGTGCCAGGGAGAATTCAGTCCCCTTTGGGGCATGGCCCTTCCCCTGGGCACAGCACCAGAGTGCAGGGCAGGTATTACCCTGCTGTCGTGGCAGCACAGACCCGCCAGTAGCACAGGGCTGCACAGGCTGCTGGAGCCTGGTAGCAGGCAGAGAGGAGCATCCTGGGACCCCTTTCCTTCCTTCTGGAGCTTTCATGGCCTCATGCCTCCTCTCCTGGAAACTTCTGACACCCACAGACCTGTGTCCATCCCACTGTCCCCATACCCAACACTTTGTGACCACTCCCAAAGTCACAAGTTGGATGGACCTGGCTGGCCTCACCCCCAGAGGAAGCCAGGGAGGCAAGACCTGTCACCCTGGGAGGATGCTTGGGGCCAGGCACCCATTCCTGGCTGACAAAAGCAGCTGGATGAGTTCAGGGAGGAGGAGGAGAAAGAGGGAGAGAAGAAGGAGGGTAGCTCTTGGCTTCACTGCACTGCACTGCTGTTCACTTGAGGCCCACACACGTAAAGTCTGATGCCACCACTCCTCTGTGTGCTGACACCAGGGCAGCTCCCACAGAGCACCACGCTATTATCAATAGTGACATCACGGTGGCTGAGTTTTGGAGATCTCAAAACTGCTACCCAGGGAAACCTATGGCAGAGAACCCTGGTAGTTCCCAGCTCCCTGGGGTTGCAGGGGAAGTTGGTGTCTCTGTGGCTCCTCCTCCTCTCCCTCCTGGGGATCGCGGCCTGGGTGTGAGGATGTGCCAAGATCCTCCTGGACAGTAGGTCCCTGGACACTATGCAGCTGGGTTAGTGCAGAAGCTGGCATGAAGACAGGCCAGAGCAGGAGCTGGGCTGGATGTAGGGCTGTCCCCGCTCAGAGAGACAGCTGGACCTGCGTATGGGCGCACCTCATAGAGTCGAGGCAGGACAAGGGATGGGTGAAGGGCTGCCCTCAGGCGTGGATGGAGGCTGAGCAAGGGAGAGTGGCCAGGGTGATGCATGGGAAGGTGTCCGTGAAGCAATGGGACACACAGCACAGCCACAGGTGGGAGGGCAGCAGCACGGCAGCTCTGCTGCAGCTAAACCAGCCACAG
Organism: Lophotriccus pileatus; assembly: GCA_035583135.1. Classification (NCBI taxonomy): domain Eukaryota; kingdom Metazoa; phylum Chordata; class Aves; order Passeriformes; family Tyrannidae; genus Lophotriccus; species Lophotriccus pileatus. Next base: position 87,493 of record JAWWES010000037.1, on the reverse strand, counting down.
GGACCACCTGCTGGCTCAGAAGTAGTGCCAGCTTGCACAGGACAGGGCACTTCTGCACAAACACGTCCCCATTTCTCAGGCATGACTCACATCCTTCTGAGAGCCAGGGCAGAACAGGTGTGATGGATCCCTCACATCCTGCTGCTTTCAGGGGTACTGGGCAGCCTCCTGACTGCCCTGGGGTGCTGCAACACCAGAGAGGAGCTGTGTGATAAGAAAGGTCCTGCTTTTGGGGTGCCACACTGCCCAAGGAGGAGCAGTGCTGCTGCGGGTGTTGAGGGCTCCAGTTGTCATACCCAGCTGGCCCGGACAGGGACCAGCACGTGTGAAGTACACGCTGCATCCTTATGAGCTAGAAGCAATTTTCGTGGGTGCGGATCTTCTGGGCTGGATTCCTGCTGTGCCTCTCTTACCTGCATACTGGAAGAGAATGGGCAGGTCTATCCATCTGTCGCCAGGCTCTGGTCTGTTGCTCATGCCGCCTGAGGTGTGGGTGCCCCGGCTGAGGCCGGGTGTGCGCTGTCACAGCGGCTGTAGCACAGGCACACCGAGGATCAGGGCACAGCCACTTCTTCGCTGTGCCAGGGGCCCAACTGCACTGTGCCATGCTGGCACAGGAACTATGGTGGCAAGTACCTGGGGGTTCAGCCTGCACAGGGCACACACCTGCACTCCTGGTGGAGCCTCTCTAAAGGATAGATCCACACACGAGGTGCTGGGTCAGCACCCTCCCTGCCTGTGCCCATCCCAGTCCAGCTCACCTCTTGCTGCGGGGCTGGAGCACTGGGGCACTGAGCTCCTGCCCCACCACAGCCTTGGCTGGTAGGAGTCAAAACCCAAATAAGTGAATTCATTTCCCTCTGCTCCCCTTTGGCCCCTGTCCCATGCAGAGTTCCTCAGGGATCCTGTGAAACAAGCACAATCTCTCCCACTGCCTGCCCTGCCACAGGAACCAGCAATGGGACCCCTCTGCCAGGGTCCGTCCTGTGGCACCACATCTACAATGGGAGCCTGGATCTGCATCTGCTGCAGTGCCTCTGACACTGCCTGTTCCTCCCTGGGCACCTCTTGGCCATGAATGCACCTTGCTTGTGTCCCCAGGAAGGAGAAGAGAGTGAAACACAATCAGTAACCATCACTGTGGGAGCCCAGCAACCCAGGCGCTGCACAGCACCCTGCAGCACAGGAGGCAGCCACTGTGTCCACCAGGAGCAGAGGGAGCCTGGAGGCAGAGGCTGCTGTGGAGCTAGCATCTGCTCAGGACATGGCCCTCCAGGCTGCAGCCTGCTCCTTGGCAGTGGCCCTGGGAAACTGGAGTGCTTGGAAATGGTCAGGACCTTGGTGTCAGCATCTCCAGAGACCATAGGGCTGCCAGCCTGTGAGAAAGAATGGGAACCTCCTTTCTGCACTGTATGCTGGCATTTCCAGATGGATCTGCCCATGGCAACACATGTGCCTAGGTCGAGCACACGGCCCCTGTCCTGCTGCACAGCTGCTGCCGCCAGTGCCTGCAGAGGTGTTCTGTGGCGTCTGAGCTTCCCACAGAGCTATGCCCCTGTCCAGCTGGCACTGCTGGGCTGCAGAGTTCCCCTCCAGCCTGTCCAGACCTCCAAATATCTCTTGTCTGACTCTCCTTCCTACAACGGGTTGTACCCCTCACAAAGCATGCTGATCCCTAGGGGTCTCACCCTGCTGTGCTGGAGCAGTGTTAGGAACCAGGCCCCAGGGGACCTCCTGGCCACCTAAGAAACTCCACCTGGAGCTGAAGGGGAATACCTTGTGCTTTCAGAACACAGGGAGGCTCCAGCTCAGTCACATGGGAGCTCTAGGAGCTCACATGAAGTCCTGGCTGTGTGTGACAACAAGGGAGGCTGCTTCAGTGTTTCCACAGACAGGACATTCCTGAGAGGTGATCCAACAGCACTTCCCCCTCCTGCCCTTCCAATTTCTTTGTCACACTGACTGAATATAACTATTTCTTCTCTTTTTGAGACACCTCTAGAGCCTATAAATCACACTGTTGAGATATGCTGTGGCCAAGAAAGGAAGGGTTTGGAAAAAGGACAGGCAATCCGGAAAGATGCCATTCCTGGTAAATTACCCCTAAACCCCAGGCTCTAGACCCCTCCAAATATTGCTCAGCCTGGAGAAGAGAAGGTTCTGGGGAGACCTCATTGCAGCCTTGCAGTGCTTAAAGGGGGCAGATAGTGATAGGACAAGGGGAAACGGTTTTCAACTGACAGTGCAGAGATTTAGATTGGAAGACGATGAAATTCTCCCATGAGGGTGGTGAGGCCCTGGCACAGGTTGCCCAGAGAAGCTGTGGCTGCCCCATTCCTGGAAGGGCTCAAGGCCAGGTTAGACGGGGCTTGGAGCAACCTGGCCTAGTGGGAAGTGTCCCTGCCTATGGCAGAGAGTGGAACGAGATGAGCTTGAGGTCCCTTCCTGCTGAATCATTCTGCGATTCTGTGAAACATGTCAACCCTTCCAGGGCTTTCCCAGAAGACCAAAGCAGCCATCTGCATCTCCAAGGACCCTGCCTGTCAGTTAGGGGCCTTTGGCTACCAGGATGCTGGGGGGCAGCCAAGGAACTGGTTTTCAGACTGCCCTAAAAATGGCTTCATTCATAAGCTGTGTGGCAAGAGCAGGATGACTCTTCTTGCAGGGAGGGGTTTGGGAAAGGTCCTGCAGGTTCCTCCAGGTCATTAGGATAGAGAGACCACCACTGCTGTGCCACAGGCGAGGTCGAACAGTCCTGGGCTGAGCTCGCTAAAGCCCCTGGGCTGCCCAGGTTCCCTCTGCAGCCTTGTGCCAAGGCAAACGGGCCGCTCCTCCCAGAGTCGCAGCACCGCGTGCGTGGAGGGAGATGAGCCCCGAGCGCAGGGTCTGGCACGGCCCACGCTTGCAGGCTGGCTGCAGGCAGCCCTGGCTACAGCCACAGCTTTTCCTCCAGGACGGGGCAGCTGGGGCCAAACCTGCCTCAGCACTTAGAGCTTGCTCTCTTGCGGGTCCCTGGCAGCATGGAAACAGCATCACAGGCATCAGTGCCACACGGCTCCAAGAAGCCTGGACTGTTGTGGAGCACCTGTACAAGACCAAACCTGTTATTTGCCAATAAGCCAAATCACGCTCTGACAAAGGGCAGCCGGTTGGGCGTGCTGCCCCAAGTGGGTCATGTCCTGTCACCTGGTGCAAGGCTTGGCTGTGTGTCACACCTCTGGCTTCCCACAGCTTGCAGTCAGTGACAGCTGACCCATGCTCCAGGACTACCACGTCCTTACAGGCCAAGAGGATGAGCTTTGATCTGCTGCTCTATGGTGACAGCTCTGGTTGCCTCTACACCTGTCTCAGGCAGAGGCCCTTCTGTCTCATTCACCATGTGAACTATTTCAAGACCGGGCTCTTTTCTGAACATTTTTTGTCCTTATATTCACTTGATTCTCCACTGGGATGGTCATGAGGCATTAAGAAAACCTGGTGAAATATTCCTGTGTTCTTCGGGGCTGCTCCTCCCCAGGACTATCCTTTCCCTTGCCCACAGCTCCATGCTATATTTTCTTGCACTACTTGAGTCTTGCAAGCTCACCACGGCAAGGTATTTCTTGACAATGCTGTACCTTCTGTGTGCAAAACATCAAATGTTTTCCTACCTGTAATAAATCTCACTAGTTACTGTTCTCTTCCATTATTTTTATATCTGTTCATAGACTTTTCTCTGTTGCAGAGATGGCTGGACTACCAACACCCTTTTTCTATTCCCTCTTTGCTTTGCACAAGCTCAGATATGAAAGCTGTAGACTGGAGACCATCTGCGTAGGGAGCGATAGTCTCATGACAGGGTTGGCTTTGCTTCTTCTAGTCATCTTGTCTAGACAGCTGATGTAAGAAGGAACTGAGCAGCCGTCTGGTCAGGAGTCTTCCCTGCCAAGCTGTGACTCTGCCAAGTCTTGCGCTGGACTCCTAATCCTTTCTGCTATGCTCAGTATACTGCAGGCAGGCTGAGCTGTTGCATTAAAATGCCCTGTCCACACACAGTGAGATTGCTAGCACTCCATTCAGCATTTCACATGTGGTCTCCAATTCACTTTGAATATGGAAGATTAATTTATCCACTGCAAAGCCAGTATGAACAGGTCCTTATCCTGCAGCTCCAGCACGTGTGGAGGTCACAAACTAGCACTTTGCTCCTTGTGAGCCAGTTACAGCTCACAGCTGCACCCCAATCCACCTATTGCCTCCCATGATATTCCTTATCCCTCTTCAATGGTATGGTGGCATACATGGAAATCTTACAATAACCTTTCACAAAAACTCTGACATTTCTCGCAAGTCATGACCACATTTGGAGGCCCCTCAGGCTGTGTCTGGTCCCTCAAGAAGCTGCTCTTCCTGCCACCCAAACCATGCCCCATTCCTGTCCCCACTCCAGCAGCTGTCATGCAGGACACAACAAGCAGCTGCCACAAAGTAAAACCTCCCAATCCCCTCTCAGTGTTCACGGTTTGTTCTTACACACCCACACACTTTTCCAGCCTGAAAATCAGCAGGTTGTTGTTACAACGCTCATTCTCTTCTCCCAGTATCTGTTAAGAAGTCTCCTGGCCCCGGGTACACATAAAGTGAACCGGCAGAAGGATGACAGATATCAGCAACATTCACCAAGACCATAAAACGGATCAAAGATTCCAGTTGATGTTACAAAAACTCCTCACAATTCTCCAGATGCTCCTGCTGTGGACATCCCAACCCACTCCACGGAAACACAGCAGGTACTGTCAGACTCGTCACCGAGGAAATATCACAGAACACACACCTCTATAACTGCCAGACTATAGTTTGGGTCCTGCCAGAAGCAAAAAAAAAGGAGGCAGCTAATCCCACCAACTACCATGTGCAATGGGCACCATTGCTCCAGGTCTCCTTAACAACCACATCCCATGCCTAGCCTGGTGGCTCAGAGGAGGACATGACCCCTCAGAGGCAGCAGGGACTTCCAGCTTGTCCAAAACTCATCAGCTATAGCTCAACACCAGGCTGGGGTGGCTGAATATGCTTCCCTGTGCTGGGTAGAGCTTGCACCAACACACTGCAAGCCTTACTCCTACCCCTGAACTCTACGGCCTCCAGTCCCTGCATTTTTCTCCTTGATTCAGGGAAGTGCTTGCCCAAGAGACATCCACATCCTATCAGTTATCAGCATCCGAAAAGCACGTTGTGCTGCACCTGTCTGCATATCTGGAAGCTGGTGCCTGCTTGTTCCAATAATAACAGCCCAGCAGCCTGACCCCAGCCCTGTCACAGTCTCAGGTGAGGGGGGGATTAGGGCCAGCCCCCTGTGTGCTACGACAACAGTCCTGTCAAGATGTGGCCCTCAGCAGGGGCTCACATCCCTCTCTGCCTCCTGGCTCTCTGGACCGTGAACCCAGCAGACACCCGTGAATACTGCAAAGCCCTGGGTGCAGGGCAGGACATTTCTCCACAGCAGGACCACGTAGTGGGCCTAAAACCCTTTCAGCACTATGAAAATGGCAACACCTTTGGCATCCAGAGAGAAGGCAAGCTGTTCTACAGGCAGAGGCTTTGGAGAGCCTTGGGCAGGAGCTGGCCAGGACGAGGTCCAGATGTGGCACACAGCCCACACTGTCTGCTCCCCAACCACACCGTGTGCTCTGGGGGCCCCATGAGCTGAGATCACACAGCCTCTCTTGTAAGGGCTCCCCCTTCCTTGCAAGTGCCCCCTTCCCTGCACAGCTGATGCAGGGGGGCAGGGAGGCTTGGCTTCTGCCCCCAAACTGTCCCATTCTCTTCCCGTGTGTGTTCTTCCATATTCCTCATTCTCATCGGTAAGTCTTTCAGATGAAGAGCTTTACCAGGATTAACCTGGGATAGATTGTCTTTTGTCCCCCTTTCTGTATCAGTGGTTGGATTAAGGCCTTAGTTACATGTAAACAGAGGGTAGAGCAGAGGCAAGCCCTCATCATGGCCAGAGCCTGAACCACATAACCAGCGAAGAATTAAATCTCTGTGAGGTGGGGGAAGGAAGTACTGTCTTAGAGCAAAATATTTAGATTCTCTGGAACACTGTCCAATTACAATATTTTTCTTCAAGTAAAACATTTATAAGAACACTGAAATAAATATTTGAGAACACTATATACCAAAGCCCTGAGTCATTCCTTATGCAAAACTGTTCCCTCATTTTTCAGGCAGCATCCCCGTGTAGGGTTTGGAGCTGGGATGACTTCTGGCGGCACTGAGGTGCACTGACAGGTCTGGCGGCACGTGTCCCTGCTGCCTGGAAATGCAGCAGGGTCACCTCCTGGTCTTGGCAAGCATCACCTCCAAGTTTGAACCAAATGCCTGGGTGTGTTGGAGTGTGGGATGTGTTGCCTTGATTTCAAAGACTCTGCAAACAGCAGCTTGGAGAAGGACCTGTGGGCAGCTCTTCCTGGGAGGAGGGAGAGGGCACTTTGTGATACTCCTCCTTCTTTCAGTCCTTCTGTGTGGAGGACTGCTGAGGGATGTGGACACAAATGAGATTCCTTGGAAGGCCTTTTCTGAGATTCTGATGAAGTGAGATGCTCATTTAAGCCACATTCACTGCTATCATGTCAGGGGACTTGTTCTGTGGTGCAGGGGGGCTGCATCCCACCGCCCTGGCTGCAGGAGCAAGGCATACCTACTCATGGCCACAACAGATTTGGCGTCCTGCTCCTGACTGCACTCGGTTGATGCCCACCCTGGCACTGAAGAGCCCCAACCACATGCTTTGCCCTCTATTTTGTTGCCATTTTCCCTACCATACGAAAAACCTGCCCCGGCTATTTCCCTCTCAGGCTCAAGTTTTGCGGATTTTGCATCCTCGTTTAGTGATTACAGCCTTGGTGAGTGATTCCAGTCAGACTGCACTGCTGACACTACATCTCACCCTTTTGTCTGTTTGCTCAGCTCTGGGTCAGGGCTGGCCCTGCTCTGGCCTGGCAGTCATCCCTCCATTTAACCTCAGCCCTAGGCCAGGCACCTGCCTGCAATTTTGCACTATTGTCATTAATGCTGCTATTTCCTACATTTCAGCCACTGACACGGCTGCTGCAACACTGAAACTGACTTTGAGCACAAGCTGGAGTCTCTCTTCACTGGCTTTCGCATACCCACTGTCCCACATGCCTGTAGGAAATGCGTCACCACCACACCCCTTGTGACCCTACGGATACTTTGCTGTTCTTTAAGTCGGGTTAGGTGCGGAGGGGGTAGAGAAACAGTTTGGGAGAGGCACACAGGCAAAGCCACTTCTACAGAACAAAGCTCTTTGTCTTTTTAAAATATTTAGGCTCATGTGAGAAAAGAACACGTATTATGCAGATCACCAGTGCAGGACAAAGAAGGGGAGGTCAGGATGTATTGAGCAAGTAGGATGACATCTCCACACATCCTCCAGACTGGACAGTGATGGGATTACAGAACTGATGAGGGCTGATCAAACCATCACAAGATGATCCAACTGTGCTGATAACACTTTTTCTGAGTTTGTTTCTCTTAATGAAAATACTCGTGTTTGGATGAAAGATCTGAATAATAATAAGAAATAACTTGAGGGTGCAGTTGCTGAAAAAAATTTCATATTACTGCCCCATCATATTAATTTTCTTTGGCTTCCAAAGAACCTCCAGGCTTCCTGACAGTCTCAGCTCAGGCTAGGTACACTCTCTGGAGCTGTGTACCGACAGTGTGTTGACAGCTTTTTGCTATAGCACTTTTGCTCCTCACACCACCTCCTGACCACCAGCCTGACCAGCTTCCTGCAAACCACCACATGCCAGGGAAGATGTTATGCATCTGTGAAGTACACCTCATTCTCTTTCATCAAGGCAGTTAAGCTTTTGCATTACCAGCTTCCTATAAGGCAGAAGGGCAGTCCAGGGTTCTGGTACCCCTTGTACCTGGCTAGTGCTAAGAATAGAGGAGACGAATGTCTTCAGACATGACAAAAGACATTTGACACACGGTGGCATTTCCAGCACATAATGGAGGAGCAGTTATCTATTGCCAGTCACCAGTGCTGATGTTTCGATGGGAGCCTTGCTCCCACCCTACCACACATCAAGCGTGTTCTGCACCAGATGTGGTGATACAGCTGTTCACCTCCTCATTCGCATCACAGATCAATCTCCTTGGATGCTGCTTCCACGAGGCACCCAAGAGGTTTCCATAAGCTTTTCACTACAAGATCGTGTTTTCGGTTCCTTGCGAGTTGCCAGACTGAAATTACCTAACTGCCCATGACAGGCACATCCATCAGGCTTGGTTAAACATACAGTCTGAACTGGACCAAACCCACATGTAACACAGTCCACACATTTAAAATAATGAGACAGAGAAAACTATTTATTAATTAAAAGAATTAGTTGTACTAGTTAGTCACCTTGTTAAGAAGCCTGCACACCTTCTCATGTTGGTCGAAGCCACTACAAATGTCATGCAGTCACAGTTCAGAGCAGGAAGCTTCCAGGCTTGGGTCTTTTTCAGCATCCTCACAGAAAACCATCCAACCTAGGCCAAACTGTCAATCTCTGACAAATGATGAGTTCATGCCATCCACAACTCTTTCAGGTTTGTCAGCTAAATTCTTGTAAGACACCACCATTGTTCCTTTTCTCCCATCTTCTCATGGGTTCTTCTGCCCGTCATTCTTGCAAGGACACAGAGTGTTTTCTGCGGTAGGCGTGAGGTGGTGACTTAATGCTATAACATTTGTGACATTTTTTTCCTGTTGTTAATTCATTAATCAAACCTGGACTCAGGACAGCGGGAGCCCAACTGGCAGTGGAAGATTTTCTCCTTTCACCTTCCCACTGAAAATTTCCCGGTTTTCACTTGTCTCTCTGCTCTCACCCTCTCTTACCCTTTTTAATCCTCTGCAAACTCATTTACAAAGTAATTTCTGACATCCAGTGTCTCACTGAGAACTAGACTGAAATAGTCAATTTAAATCGATGGTGTGACTTTCTCTGAAGACAAAGCAGCAAGAGGCCAACACTTGGCACTACAGAAAAGGCCTCTGAAATGTTATGCCAGTACCTACCACACCTCTTGCCTTTGAGCATCTTGGTCTGCATGTCTTGTGAGGACTGACACACCAACTGCTCATTAAATTACTGTTCCAGAGAAGAAGAATGGCAGAATTTAGATCTCCCACCATAGAAAAAAAGACACTTCCATGAAGAGAGGTCTCACTTCATGACTCTATTACATTTAGTCAGCAAACTGCTCTGCTACTTGACATGGATGGAGAGGCTGGGCAGATGTGGCTACAAACACAAGCAAGAGGGCTGTCCCAGGTCACACAGGGAATAACTTCTTACTAAGATAAGCCAGCAGAAAAACACTCTCTTCTAAATTCTTGACTTCAGGGTTGTGTTCCTGCATTGTATTGAGTTGACACAGAGATGCAACTCATGGCCAAGAAAAGGCAGAATGCTTCGATGAATAACGCAGGTACTTCTCTCTGAGACTGGCATGTTTGATTTAAAGAATACCTCATGCTGTTTGAAGGCAGCAATGTATTTCATGGAAGAAGTTCCCATCCTGTACAGGTAGATAATCAGGACTCATCACGCAGCAGAGCCAGCATGAGGCACAGTATGAAGGAACGAACTAAAAAGCTGCAAGGCAACACGATGATTTCACAGCCCATTAAAGGAAGGTGCTTTGAAATTCCTTCTGTAAACTCAGGGCAATGGAAAAGAGATCCCAGTTACTGGGGCCTGTAACTGCACCCAAACTTCTTAAGAGGTACCCAGGTGAACACTCAGTAGAACAGCACCAACCTAGAACTTCAGCAGCTTCTGTCATCACATATACAGAGGACCTCGCACCAAAGGCAATACCATTTTTATCTTCCAGAAAAATGAAGGATAAAGGAAGGACCAGGTGATCTCTCAGATTTATTTTTCACTGCCTGCAGATTGTTTCACTCTGACAGTAAAAACTTCATTTCTACAATGCAAAGGTTTAAACTTCTTCATGTGCATAAACACAGAATAAAGCCACAAAGAGTTAACTCAGGAGGCCTCATGGGAGTGCGGAAACGGTACTTTGCTGCACTTGTCTGGTGCAGAATCTAGTACTTGCCATGGTGACTCACGCATTAAATACTGGCTTGGAAATCTGGTTTCTTAAAATATAGGGGAGACAAAGAAATAATCGTTGACTCAAGGCTCACACAGGTGTAGAAGCAGTTACCTTCAACTTTCAGAACAACAGCCACATAAATAAACTATTCAACAACCTCAGGCTATGGTCTGGACTTAGTGGAAAGAGGCTTAGCAAAACGCCATGCCAGGGTAAGGACCCAGCAAACACCACACAGGACTGCTCAGGAACTCTCACACCACAGTCTAGAAACACAGACTGTGACCAGTGTGGAATCAAGACTAGTTTTACAAGGGGACAAAGGGGATTATTTCAGAGTAAGAAACTCAGCCTTAGGGTTAAAGAAGAGCAGTACAGTTTGCCCTAAGCTCGACACGTACAGGCCAGACAAACCACCAACCCACAGGTCATTTATCACAAAAATTATGGGCACCAGAGCAAACTGCTGCTTTCTACTGCACTGAGAGCCTTCAAGGGTGGGGGGTACTGCCTGGGACACCTGAGCAGCCAGACTTGTTTTGCCCATTATTGTAAGACATTTTGCAGAGATATTGCTAATATGATATATGGATAGATACATGTAAGTGTTACTGAGGAGATCCTGGTGCTGGACAGAAAGTCACGGAAATGGTTCCAGTAGCAGAAGGAAAAAACCCCCGAAGTTGCCTGTCATAACCAATATATCTGAAAGACCTACAACTATTCAAACAAAGTTTAGGGAGAGAGTTTCCAACGTAAAAGTGCCACCCCAAAAGAGGATAAATGTGGATTTGCAGTGGGAAGACTTCCATCTCCAAAATACTGATGAATTCAGCAATTTGCAGCAGCAGCAGCACATAGGCCGAACGAGCCTATTATCTCTCCATCCACAGAGAGGTTCCTACCAAAGCATAGCTCTGCCATGGTCAAGGCAGAGCTATGGCATGATCCAAATGCTGCTTTGCAAAAGGTAAATTCATTTCATTACATCTTGGAACAAAGTCTGGCAGCTTAGAGAGCCAGCAAACAAAGATACAATCCTTTCTAGACTTGGGTAAAAGAGACCAAAGAGCAGGAGTCAGTAACCTACTGCAGAGCAGCTATGTAAAGTGTAAGAATTTAATTTTCACTTCACTTTCGTCAAAGAAAATAAAAAAGACATGGAATTCGCCACCACCAAACGGCGGGATGAAAATGAGCAACTTCCTGCCTGGGACTGGGAAAATGAAATGGAACTGCCACATACTGGTCTTCTCCCAAGGGATGGATGAAAAGGACTGGCATCCAGCCAGCCCTTGCCTTGGAACAGGTCAGATCTCACAGAAGCAGCAAGAAGGTGTCCAACTGCTCTGTTCCACAGCACTGCAGTACTAGGATGATGTTGTCAACCTTCCTTATGTCAGGAAAGGAACACTAGTTCCTCCCTGAAGGGAAGATGATGCTAGGAACAGAGATGCTTAGAGTACCTAAGACGACAAGGCTGATGAGATGCTTAACTTCAGGTTCATGTTCCTCAGGAACATGTATCTGGGTAGCTGCTTTGCCTTTTTGCTGATGGGATTTGTATTGCTTTTGAACATCTGCTGCTTGTGTTGACTGAAGTGTGACAAAATAAAAGCTGAGCACAACAGATGATGCTACAATCCTTAAAAGGCTCATGTTGATTATTGTCATAAACCTAATGACACGTAAGCACAGTTCTTGCCAGTAATTTTCCCCATTCTTTCACGCAGCTTTGATGTTCTGCTGTGAGCAGCTTTTCAGAGATAAGGCCTAAAAGAGCCACTGCATGCACGTACACAGTGATTTTTTTGATGCTTACACAAGAACATACAGAGAAATTCCTGCCAGCAGGAAGGACGTGACTTCCTGGCCTGAAAGAATCTTTAGATGTGAACAGGCTAAACTGAGAATGAACAGAACTAAATGCTGCACTGGCAAGTGAAGTTCTCAGGCCAAAGCTGCAGACTTGGCAGTGCAGGCTCATACACCACTGGGGATGAGGGGCAAAAAACTCAAATATGAAACTCAGGTTTTAACCATTCACCAATCATGATTAACAGATTTAAATCTGACTTTTCACCACCTAGCTTGGATACCACAGAATCATGGAATGGGTTGGGTTGGAAGGGACCTCAAAGCTCATTCCATCCCACCCCCTCCCATGGGCAGGGACACCCTCCACTAGCCCAGGTTGCTCCAAGCCCTGTCCGACCTGGCCTTGGACACTTCCAGGGATGCGGCAGCCAAAGCTTCTCTGGGCAACCTGTGCCAGGGTCTGCCCACCCTCACAGGCGACAGTGTCTTCCTAATATTTAATCTAACCTACCCTCCTTCAGTTTAAAGCCATTCCCCTTGTCCAAAGACCCTCTCCAGCTCCCCTGGAATCCCTGCAGGTACTGAAAGGCTGCACTAATGTCACCTCATATCCTTCTCTTCCCAACTCTCGTACTTTTTTTTTTTTTTTCTGATGGATTAGATTTTATTGCTGGAAAATCTCCAGATAAAATTAAAGTGCTTCTTTCTTTTATGAAATCTTTACCTTTCCCCTGTGATGCCCTATAAATAAAGTATCAAATACTGTTTATTCTTTTTAAATCTGCAATCTTACATGTTTCATTCTTGCTGGACATTCTTCAAGAAGGAATACACCACATCAATTTCCGCACAGACTGAATTCCTTCAAATTTTGGATCTTTAGTTCAGATTACTATTATCCAAGACACAGGAGATGTAGCCATGCTGTTTCAGTGTCCATTTCAGAAGGAAAATGGGGTGTGTTATTCCACTCAAGTGTTCAGCAAAGTACTCGTGGCCTTCAGGGCTTCTGGGTTCAGGCTATGGTTTGGGGGCACAAGGTGTGTGCAGGACACAGGGAGGACAGCTCTTGAGCTCAATCCCTTGGCGTTTCAAGATGAACGAAAGACACAGGACTGAAGCAAGAATGATTTTAGATAGTCTCTATTAATGTTTTTCAGTAAGTACAGGCACGTCCAGGTGCTTCTCCTCGGTGACCCCCGGAGCCTTCACCAGCACCGCAGGACCGCCACCCGCCGAGCTCCGCGCGGAGCCTCCGGAGGGGTTCAGCGGCGGGATCCTCCCATCGTTTCGGAGCCGCTCCCACCGCCTGGGGTTGAGGGGCCTCCCCCGCTCCGCTCCGGCACGCTGCAGTCAGTGTCAACTGCTGCGCCCCCGCTCCTCGCCGGCCCCGCGGCGGTGGGGCCGCCCCGCTCCGGGGCGCTCGCCCAGGGCCGGGCACGATCCACGCTGCCGGGCGGCCTCACCGCGCGGCCTCCGGCCCGGCCGTCCTAGGGAGGCCGCGGCTGTCGCTCCCGCGGCGCTGAGGCGCTCTGCGGCTGCCGCCGGGGCGGATCCTGGGGAAGGAGTCCCCTGGGGTCCCGGGGAGATGTTCCGGGGGGGGAGGGAGCTCCAGGGGCGTCCCGGGGAGACCGCGCTCACCCCGCGCGCGCTCACCCCGCACTCACTGCACTCACCCCGCGCTCACCCACGGCGAACTCACCCCGCACTCACCGCGCACTCAACCCGCACTCACTCACCGCGCTCGCTCACCCCGCACTCACCGCCCGCCGCCGCTCCCTCCCGGCCGCGCGCGCCCGTCACGCGGCGGCGCGGAGCCCGCATTGGCCGCGCCGGGACCCTCCCGTCACGTGCCGCGGCCCGGCCAATGGGTGGTGGCCGCGTGGCTCCGCCCCCCCGCGGGGGCCGTTGCGGTAGCGGCGGGCGCGATCCCGGCGCGATCCCGGCGCGATCCCGGCGCGGCGGAGACAAAGCGGGGCCGGGCCGGGGCTGAGGGCGTGTGGGAGCGGCGGTGGGGGCGGCGCGGGGTGGCACAGCGCGGCACAGCACAGTGCCCGCCGCCTTGCGGGGACTGTGACTGGCAGGGGGCGGGGAGGCCTCGAGGCGCGCGCGACCGCCGACGCACGCGGCGCGGGCCCGAGCTCGAGCTCGGCCCCGGTGACGGCCGCCGCCATGTCCCCGGGCCATTACAGCAGCCTGAACCGAGCCCAGCTCACCTTCGAGTACCTGCACACCAACTCGTGAGTACCGGCTGCGGCGGGGCGGGCCCGCGGCACCTGGCCTGCTTGCGGCGACGGGTCAGCGCGGTGCGCCCGGACGAAGCCGCGCGGGCCGACGGGCAGAGCAGTCTCCCTGCCCCTGTCCCGGGCCCCTCATGGTCCCTTCGGGCCCGGCTGTCACACCGCAAGCGGGTCCACGGGTCAGGGAAAGCCGGTGTGTGGGGACGGCAGGCCCTGGGGGGAACGGAGGGGCCCCTCGGGCAGCCGGGCCCGCGCAGCCGTGTCTCCGCGGAGCAGCACATGCGCTGCTGTGCCGGCGGCCATCACGCTGTGGCATATGGCTTCGTGCGTGCCTGGGTGTGTTGTGGAGGTTTATTTTCAACACGAATGTGACAGTTTTCTTCCGATCAGATTTTGCATATTACCAGTGAATCACGCAAAATAACACATCTTGAGAAGAGGCTAAGTCCTTGTTTAAAATGACGTTCTGAGTGCATGTCTAGAAAATGAGAAGCACCACCAGCAAACAGTGCTTAAGGGGATCAGGCACTTTTTGAGACCTTCCTGCCCCTCCTAAGCCTTATAGTTGCCACGTGCAGAGGAAAGGAAAGAAAGTGCTTGTTCTTCCCAAACTGGCCTGGAAGAGCAGTGTGGAACCACACTTGGCATTGCTTCATTTTGATTAGTTGGTCACCAGCCTAAGATTATCCACTGATGTTCTGCGGAAGAGTTGACTCTTAGTGTTATCCATCAACAGAAGAAGAAACGAAGTGCAAGTTTATAATCTTTTTGCTTCCCTTTTCAATGTGTGAGGGACCACAGCGGTTTGCAGATGGCACAGAGACATGAGCGACTTGATTTCAAAGTAGATCTGTCTGGTTGTGTTGGTGAACAAGATACATCTGCAAGAGCAGCCAAGACTTATCTCCCTTATGTATGCCAAGAGCATTGCAATCCATTTATTTTCAGGATCAGAAAAGCAAAGAGCTGTTGCACAGGAGAGTAAACCTAGTAACAGCTCCATGTCACCCTTGGATCTGTGTCCTGTGGCCTCGCTCTCTGGCCCAGCTGGTGGAGAGTGAACAGTCTTATGCCTGAAGATGGACGATACTGAGTCATGTTTTAGTGCTGTTGTTGATTTGTGAAATTCTGGTGTCCAGCTGCAGAAGACAGTCTTTTTTATGGATTAGAAGATTGTATGGCAGAGCTCAGTCAGCAGTTTGTGTTTGCCTTCAGAACTCGTTTTAAGAAGATAACACCTGTGCTGCAGAAAAGACTGAGGTCTTGGTGCTGTCCTCAAGTATATTAAAGCTATTTCATGTTGCCACCATGCTTATGCTGCTGGTCTGCTTGTGGTGTGCTGCATGTCTACAGCGATACCTGCAAGACCAAATTGTTGGGAGGAGCCGGAAGCTGATCCTTGGATGGAGACAAAGCTGGGGCTTCTTGTCCATCATGAGCAAAGAGCCTTCTGAGATTATGGGAGTCAGTGCATAAGCCAAATGCTTCCCTAAGAATGGGAATGGAAACAATGGAAGTCATTTAAAACCAAAACCCCAAACCAACCCATCACAAACAACTTTCGTGGCCTTCCAACAAAACAATGACCAAAAAAACCACACCCATACCTCAAGACAGCCCAAAACCAGCATAGGGCTTTTCACAGAGGAGAGTGGTCTTTTGGATTGTTCTCTCTTGCTGAGGAAGACCATCCCATCTCAGATAATTCTAGTTCAGTGCTAAAAGTGTTCTAATAGTAAAGGAGGTAGAAGTTCTTCAAATTGCAGTTAAAGGCCAGCCATCTGGCTGTTAGGGTGCAGAAGGAAACTATGACTTTTTTTCTTTTTTTCTTCCTTTTGTAAGACCTTCTTTAGGAAAAGTTTTGTTATGTGTAACCCAGAACACTCAGTCTGAAGTGCTTTACAGGAGACTGATCTGGTCTCTGAGCTTGAGGACTTGCAGCAAATCTTTCCAGTAGCTGTTTAATTGTTCCATGTCTGATGGCAAGTTTCACAGCATGTACATGAATCATTTCAGTTGCCATTTTTTTTTTTTAAATAACAACACCACTGTGCTTTTCCAGGCACTTTATTTGATGAATAGTTGAGGGGAGGTGCAGACTTTTTAGTAGGTCCTGTAGCAACAGGACAGAGGATAATAGTTTTAAATGAGAAGAATGTAGATTTAGACTAGATATAAGGAAGAAGTTCTTCCCTGAGATGATGGTGAGGCTCTGGCATGAATTGCCCAGAGAAGCTGTGGCTGTGTCATCCCTGGAAGTCTCCAAGATCAGGTTTGACGGGACTTGGAGCAACCTGGTCTAGGGAAAGGTGTCTCTGGTTAGGGTAGCGGTGTTGGACTAGATGACCTTTAAAGTTCTTTTCCAACCCTTATGATTCTGTGTGAAAGTCGTTTTGGATCCTAGAATGAAAACCACTGTGCATATGCACATGAAAATTGCCTGTGCATTGTTTCCCAGAGCCACATTGGTTTTCCTTAAGAATTAAATGCTCCTACTTGAGGATACTTCCAAAGTCATTCATTAAGATGATCTCAAAACCACACTTGAGCCCAAAGAACTTGTGTCTGTATATTTTGAATATTTGTAATAAGCATTTGAAGGAGTTTGTTAAAAGTCCAACACCTGAAATTGTGTTCTAGCATTAGGTAGCCTTTAGCTTGTGATGGAACTTTAGTGGTTTTGTGTAACTAGACTTGTCCCATTGAATACTGGAAGAAGGTCACTCAGATAGACTTCAAGATGACTGAGTGGTGGACTAGAAGAAAACTAGTAATAATAGACTACAAACGTCTCCCCACCCTCCAAACTCTGCTTCTTCCTGTGTTTTTGTTCTGGGCTGAAAAGGAGTGCAGAGTACTAAGAAGTACTACTTGTTCCTAACACACATGCGAAGAAACCCCCACATTTTCCCAGATGTGACCTTTAGAACAAAATTGAAGTCTTATGTGTCTCATTAGTAATTAGGTACTTGTGTGATTATGCAGGTCCAGCGTCAAACTGGGTTCAAAGAAGGGTGATCCTGTAGGAACCGCTCACGAAACAAGCTTAGCTTCCCTCGGCATGTTACTCCAAATGGACTGCCCGTTTGTTCTCTGTCAAGCCTGAGCTCCTGCATGGAGCTGGTTCAGAGAGAAGTTAGAAGTTGTGGGAAGGTCTGAGCCAGTCTGCCTGCCAAAGATGAGCTGTTGCTGAGACTCTGGATTTTGATAACACTTCCCTCCCTTCCATATATTGTTCCATCTGTTGTATGACCAGTAATAGCTGTATTTCAAATGCTCTGATGCTGGTTGCTGTTGCCTCTGATGATGCCTGTCTAACTTATGCTCGGATATTTCTAGTTGACTTGAAGCTCTGAAAAGACTTCATTTTGCCAAGAGCTTGCCTCTTGTTTTTTAAACTTGCGTTGCAAGTAAAGTAATCCCAAACTTTTTCTGGGAGGTGGGAGAAATTATCATTAGTTGTTCATGCTGGATGTGAAGTATTTGAGGCACTCTTGACTATGAGACAAGACCATGGGGTTTGTTCAGATTAGTTGATTGAAACAGACCAAAGCACTCCGTGTGACTTGAGTTAGATACTGACAAGCGTGTTGAGATTCATAAACGGAACAGAAGATTTTTATACTTTATATTCATGTTTATTAGTGATAAATAGCTGGAGTGAATTTCACTTGCTTGCAGCATGATTTCCCTTTGTCAGCATGAGAGGTTGCAGTTCTAGGAGATGTTCAAGTTCAGTACGGTGTCAGGCTATGTGGAGACGTTTTCTCGCCTCTTTTAGCACCTACAGCTGCTGTCTGCTGTTTTGTTCCAGCATCTTTCTTTGGAAATCCTTATTTGTGTCTTATTTGCATCTTTACTTACTTTGAAGTATTCTTTAAATTGTGGAGTAAAAGCTGCTAATGAAGCATAGTTACTAATGCTAAAGCATCCATTTGCTTACAGGTTACTTCCTAAATAAACTTCTGGGATGTTGATTTGTGGAGGTGAGTAGGTGCTTGTAAACTCGAGAGTGTTTGAAATCTGTGATCATCCCACGCAGCTTCTCTTTCACTACCCCAGTGGAATGGGGAGGCGAATTAGAAAAAGGTTAAAACCCATGAGCTGAGATAAGAACAGTTCAAAAATTGAAGTAAAGTAGGATATAGTAATAATAGGAAAGAGAGAGGAATAAAGCCCAAGAAAGTCAAGTGATGCCCAGTATAATTGTTAAGCCTCTGCTGACCTGTGCCCAGCACATCTCCCAGCAGTGATTTGCCTCTCCTGGCTGACTCCCCCCAGTTTATACACTCTAAGGATATTCTGTGGTATGGAACATCCCTCTGCCTGCTTTGGGTCAGGTGTCCTGACTATGGTCCCCCCCAGGTTCTTGCACAGCTGACTAGCAGAGCTTGGGACACTGAAGAGTCTTTGACTTGTGGTACTCATGGTGGTACACCAACCAAAATATCAGTATCTTATTCTCACACTAAATCCAAAGCATAGCACTGTAACAGCTACTGAGAAGAAAATTAACTCTACCCTGCTGAAACCAGGACATCAAGAAATCTTGCTCAAAGGAAAAAACAGCAGGATTGCATTTCTGTAGAAGCTTTCTAATTGGATAGATGGTCTTCTAAACGCTATTCCCATCTGCCTTGTCTCTGCATGGGCAAGTGGGAGCTTGCAAAGATGGAAATCTTGATTCCCGTGGTCCAAGTGATAACTTTGAAGGCTGATGTGTTTTACCTCTGCCTGGAGCTGAGTTGATGGGTTCAGTGTCATTACTATGAAGATGGATACGAAAGCTCATTTTGTTGTTACTAGCAGTGTGGACTGCTATATATTTTATATGTGGGGAGTACCTATGTGTCTGTTCTTGTAAAGCTGAAAATAGGAATAAGTATCTTCTGTTTAGTCACCTGTTGGCCTTTTTGTGTAGTAGTGAGAACGGGTTGTTTGTGAGGTTTTGTGCAAACTGAAAGATGTTGATAAAACCAGTTTCTGAGGCCTTGATCTCTCCATCAAACATCTTAGAGGAGCAACAAATCCCAGTGGCTACTTCTCCAGGTCTTATGGCTCTTGTTAATACTGTGGTCAGTAAGGCTTATCTGCATTTGAAATAATTGTTAGATTTTGAAGCCAGGTTGCCAGTTTGGGCACTAAGTGGAGATGTGGCATTCACGTTGGCAGACGATATGTTGTAATGATTTTTATTAGCTCCTTAAGGTTTCTCACCATGTATCTTCCTTCAGTGTTCAGGCACATAACTAATGGCTTCCAAATAGGTTCTGCTTTTAAGAGATGGCAGCTAAGAGGCTGGAAATTAAATATGGCTCTTGAGATTGTGCTGAAGTGGTAGCAGGGTTCATGATTTTAGCATGGAGTTGGGAAGGTGGTGTGATACAGCGGCGTTAGAAGACACTGTCTGGATTAGCAGCAGTTGCAGCTATTGGAAGTCTCCCAGGATCCCAAAACTTTTTCCTGTCAGAAATAACTTCAACAATGAGACTGTGTGCATGGGGGAGACTGACCTTTTGCATAATGTTGTCTTATGTCTTGTTGTCCAGAGCAGCTGAAAGTGTTCAAGGCCAGGCTGGATGGGGCTTGGAGCAATCTGGTCTAATGGAAGGTGTCCCTGCCCATGGCAGGGAGGGGGATTGGAATGAGATGAGCCTTCAGGTCCTTTCCAACCCAAACCATTCTGTGATTGTGTGATAACCCTGACCTGTCCATGTTTACATATAGGCAGTGTTTAGTTGCTCTAAAAAGCGCTGTCAATGATGTGAGTAAGGATTTCCATGAATTATTGCCTGTCGTAGGCTGGTTCACTGGGTCCATCATTTTCGTTGTTGAGTCTGCATATCTGCTGTATGTTTTAGACCATATTGAGCAGCCTGGCTGCTGCCTCTGGGAGACAGTAGATTGCTCATTCCTAGCCTGCTGTCAGCCAGCCCATAGTGTGGTAGACATTTGATTGGATTTGTTTAAAATGTGGTTGAGATTCTTGTTTATTTAAAGGTCTCTCTTTTTAAGTGTTGCTGTAACCCTACTGATTTCTGTGTTTCATTCCAGAACTACCCATGAGTTCTTGTTTGGTGCCCTTGCTGAACTGGTAGATAATGCCAGGTACGTACCTGAGACTACGTAATTCCCAAGGTAACTTTGATTAAGATTTAATTCACCTGGCTATTAGTTGATCTTGAGCAATTTTCACTTTTAATAGACTTTACAAAAAATACAAGATAGGAGTCGTTGCTGGAATTTAGCATGAATATTTTACTTGCTCTTCTTACACTGCCACATCTACCCCCTAAAAAAATTATTCCTGAAAAAGTACATTTGAATGTACTCAGAATGCCTCAGATTGGAAAGAAAATTGATAGAAAACACAAGATAGATTTAAGGAAAAAATCAGTTTGTCTTTTTGTATAAAGAAATTGGAAAAATAAAGGGTCCTGGAGCTGTGACTTTTGTGTTACTTAAATAATCCTTGATTCATAGTATCAAACATGACAGTACGATGAAAATGAAATCAGAAGTGGGATGCTGAAAAAATAGAGCAAGAACAGTTAAAGGAGGAGACTTGGTCTTTGGAATTTGCAGGTATTGGGCAACCTGTATATGTCTGCATGGGAATCCATCCTATAGCTTCATCCCAAGCTTTCTCTTTAGCTGGACAAGGACTCTCAAGAGGCATTACGGAAATATTTTGGAATTATTTTCTCTCAAACATGACTTGTCACACTGTAGTTCGTGATGTAAAGAGCTGAAACTGAGGGATTTCTGTGCAGGAAAACCCCTGTGTAGGGAATCAGCTCTTTGAGGCCTGGTGCTGTGTTCACTGTTGCTACAAGGTAGTGAAAAGTGGGGTCTTTGGGGTGGTTTCCCCTTGACCTCTTGGTTCTCATTTGGCTACAGAGAAGTTGTCCTCCAGAAAGGAGGCAGCTGGGCTGGAGGTACAAAAGTGACAGTGGCTTTGGCATTTGTCAAGTGGGATTTTGTTACAGCATGAAAGCTGCGCTCCTCTGATCAGCAAACCAAGGTTGGTTTGAGAAGAGGCCAGTAGTGCTGCACTTTCAAATGCAGGGGAGGATGCAGTGTGTGAAGGGCTTCACTTCAGTGGTCTTCCAATGACAGCTTCCTGTAACAACCTTGTATGTGTTGGGATGGAGCTTTTTATGGAGCTTCTAAACCTTTGATAGGCAGCTTGACAGAAAAACTGTAGGTGGTGTTTGTTTCATACAGGAGGGGGCTCAGAACTGTGTGCTTGTTTGATCCCCTGGCCCCAGTATGACTTCTGTTACAAAGCCAGTGATACTCCCTGTCACCAGATCTGGTTGTGTGCCAGCAATGCCTTTGCTGGAGTTTAAGTTCAAGTAGGCAAAAGGTAGGAAAATGTTGCTTTTAATTTTCTGTCAGTGCTGGTTGTGGGGCCTGTGTGGACTTTGATCTGTGCAGCGAGTTATTTTGGAAATGATTACGTCTGCCTGGATTTTGGTTTAATTTCTCTTCGACATTTGAATAACAGTTGTGTTTTTATTGCTTTGTAGAGATGCAGATGCCACGAGAATAGACATTTATACTGGTAAGTCACTCCTGCTGCTTCCTGGCATGTCAGCAATTAAGTCAGTAGTTAACTTGAATTTAGGCTGCAAATGTGTGTTGTCCCTGATAGAATAAGAGTGAGGGTGTTCATGCCCCAATCCTGGGGTCAGTTTTGGGCCCCTCACGACAAGATAGACATTGAGGGGCTGGAGCATGTCCGGGGAAGGGCAAGGGAGCTGGGGAAGGGTCTGGAGCACAGGTCTGGTGAGGAGGAGCTGAGAGAGTTGGAGGGGCTCAGCCAGGAGAAAAGGAGGTTCACGGGGGACCTTCTGGCTGTCTACGACTCCCTCTGACAGGAGGGGGGAACCAGGTGGGTGTTGGGCTCTTCTTTTAGGTAACAAGTGATAGGAACAAGAGAAAATAGCCTCAAGTTGTGGCAGGGGATGTTTAGATTGGATACTAGGGAAAGTTTCTTCATGAAGAGATGGTCAGACACTGGAACAGGCTGCCCAGGGCAGTTGTGGAGTCACCATCTGCCCACATTTAAAAGATGTGTAGATATGGTGCTTAGGGACTGGTTTAGTGAACTCAGTTGTGTTAGGTTTTTGGTTAGACTTGATGATCTCCAGGACCTTTTCCAATGTAAATAATTCTATTTTTCTACCATTTCTCCTGTGCCTCAGTACCTGTTGTCTGTCAAAAAGAAGTACCTTTACAAATACCTTGGAGAAGCACTTAGGTCAACCTTGAAGTGAGTTGCAGTTTTTACTGGGTGCTTAAGAACTGAGCTATCTCAGTACACTCTTGTGCATAGTTACGTACAGGGTAAACTGCAGGAGAAGTTCTTAGTCATTCTGTAACAAAAATCTGGTGCTCTTTCTCACAGCTTAGCCATATTAGTGTTGTAAAAGTCGCATTTGTTGTGTTACTTTTTTTGTTAACACCAATCCCATTTTATGGAACTTTTAACTTTTGCTTGTGGGAGCAGTGAATGACTCTTCTCTTGCAGAGCAACGAGAGGACCTACGAGGTGGATTCATGCTGTGTTTTTTGGATGATGGAACAGGAATGGATTCAAGTAAGTGACAGGAAATTACGCTTGCATTTGCAAGCCGAGGTTTCATGTTATGTCTTAAGCTGAATTAACATCTTAGTTCTATTGGAAAGAGTGTGTTTCGTGCCTGTATGTGTGATCCTGCCACTGCACTGGTTCTTCTGTACCACATTGTATGTAAAACTACATAAAACTACATAAAACTATTCACCTCTTTCGTTCAGAAAACTAATCTGGTCAAAAGAAAATTGTTTTGCTGTTGGGTCAACCTGGCCTGTAGTTTTCCAGTACACTTTGGGCTGAAGGGAGAATAGTGTAGCCAGACAGGAACAAGCACAAGCTTTAATGGGCATAAGCCTTTTCCCCATCAGTGGCTGCCAGGTGGTCAGTGTATCTCAGCTCTAGTCAGAAGGTGTGTCATGGTGGAAATGGAAGACTCAGCTTTGAAAGCACTTTGCCATTGTTTCATCATTAGCATTGTGACAGAGATCAAGACTGGACAATATAAAATTTTAGGAATATGAGAAGAATGTAACATGTACTTCTGCCTTGTTATAAGGATTTATGTAAATCCGTGTTATACCTAGCGGGAGAAACCTAAAAGCTCTCCTGCTTTGCTTCAGCATCAATGAGCTTACTGTCAACTCACACCACCTTCTTTCAGTCTTGAGGGCTGGTAAATTGTCCTGTTAGGAGTTCTCTATGGGATAGAAAAGTTCGGTGAAATTAGGAGGTTTTGAAGGTGGCAAGGGAGGTGGGTAAATAAGCAACAACTAACATTTTTGTTCTGATCCCTCAATACTTTAAGTTCCTCTTGTGATATTGTCATAGTTTAACCCCAGCTGGCAACTCAGCCCCAAACAGCTGCTCATTCCTCCTCCAGTGGGGTGATGGAGAGAGTCAGGAGAGTAAAACGAGAGGAAACTCATGGGTTGAGATAAAGACAGTTTAATAGGGAAAGCAAAAGCTGTGCACACAAGCAAAGCAAACCAAGGAATTCATTCCCCACTTCCCATGGACAGACACATGTTTGGCCATCCCCAGGAGAGCAGGGCTCCATCATGTGTAATGGTGCCTTGGGAAGGTGAACGCCGTAACACCAAAGGTGCCCCCTTCCTCTTCCCCAGATGAGCATTACACCGTGTTTCATGAGACCTGGAGCAACCTGGTCTGGTGGAAGGTGTCCCTGCCTGTGACAGGGTGGTTGGAACGAGGTAGTCTTTAAAGGTCACTTCTAATCCAGACCGTTCTAGGATTCTGTGTTATGGTCTGGAATATCCCTGGGTCAGTGGGGTCAGCCATCTCTGCTTTGTCTTCCCCCAACACATCATGCACCCCAGCCTGCTTGCTGGTGGGGCAGTGTGAGGAGTAGGAGAGCTTTGATGTTGTATAAACTCTGCTCAGCACTAATGAAAACATTCCTGTATTAGCAACACTCTTTTAAGCACAAATCCAAAACCATAGCCCCGTGCAGGCTAGTATGGAGAGACTGAACTCTATCTCAGCACAGGCACGAGACATTTCATTCTATTTGTTAGTGCTTTGATACACAGATTTGTGACCTCCATGAAAGAATCTATTTGAACTCTAGGTACATTCGGTATATTCTTAGAAATACAATTAGGAATGCTAACAGGTCTTCTGAGAGTATTTTTCTGCCACTCATGGAACTGAAGGAAGCAATAAAGCCTCATCTATAAAAAAAGCTCCGAGACTGAATTGTAGCCTTCTTGCAAGCCCTTGTATCAGGGAGAGGAAATACAACCTTTTCTGCCTGTCTTGCAAACTATGTGTTTGTCTCTGGAAGGTGGCAGATGCCGAGTTTCATGACAGCTTTTACGCTGTTGTTGCTTTCATATTGCTGGTTTTGTGACAAAGTGAGACTTAAGTATTGACTATGTATTAAGTTGCTTCTTTTGAGTGTTCTTTCAGCTAAATGTTGAAGGATTTTATCCCGACTGTTAATCTGGGATACTCAGTCAGGGAGACAGGCAGCTACTGTGGGTTGTAGTGGTGTTTCACAGCACTATGCATCATATACTGCAAATACCATGTAATTCATGTTCTTTGACTGTCTTGATGCTTGCGTCAAATTTGGGTTCATTCTGTGTCCGAAAACAAAATACTCTATTTGCGTTTATTAGATATTATTTTTTTTTAATTTTACCTAGGCTGTAAAGTTACCTTTGCCCTTTTCCAGGACGTCACTTTTCAGAATGTAAACTCAGTATGCAGTATCGTTTAGTGCTTTCAAGAAAGCTCTTCTTAATTTTCTGTAGTCTCAGATATCATTTGATGCACAGTCTAACTCTGATCACATCTTCATGGCTTCAGCACTGGGCATTGACATTAAGGCTTGAAGAGCATTTGAAAGTCCCTTGACCAAGGGCAGCTGGGTGGAAGAGCCATGTGCTGCACGGTCAGCATGAAACAGAAGCAGCTGGGGAGAGTCTTTAATCCAAGCTCCCTGCATGGAACTCTCTTTGGTTCCATCCCTGGTTGTACGGATTTGAACTTTAGTTTCTCATAATGCAGACCTGCCAGTTTTAAAGGCAACTTGAAGTTCTTCCATCTGACTTTAGGACATGTCAGCACAAGACCTCTTATTGGGCTTTTCTCCTTTCATACAGACCTTGCTTCAACAGAAATCATGGAGCTTGGGAGTGTTTTATTTTTGTGCATGATAGCTTTAATTAAAAATTAATTTTATCCTAGATGAAGCTGACATGCTAAAAAGAACAACTCCGTGACTTGCTGTTGTGTGTTGGAACCCATGGGATCTTCCCAAGTATGCTGAAAGGACAGCTTGGAAGGCTTGATGAGGCACCATCTGGGGAGGATGAGTGCCTCTGGGCACTTCTAAATGGAGGGAAGAGCTGAAGGCTCCGAACATTCCATTAACAGGGTCTCTGTGTTACTCTGTTGCTGTTCTCATTGGTCTTGTTCTGTGTTGGACGTTTCTAGATGTGTCTGGCAAGCTCTGAAAACAGAAAGGTATAGTGAGGCAGTCAGCCAGATTTGAGTGCTCTGTTTGATGGCTCCTGATCAGTAAGCCAAATGACAGCTTCTCATTTCTAAAAATGAGGAGTGCTTGTCAAGTGATTGAAGTTGCATTGAGTACTTGCTGCATTGGCTCTCTTAATGATCACTCTGGGTTGTGTGGTCTGAAGATCAAAATACACTTGTACTCAAGCTACAGACATCTCATGCTGTAGAGTTATCAAAAGGTTTGAAGATTCAGTGATGCCACAAGGCAGCTCTTTTCAAAAGAACCATCATGTCCCACAAGGAGATATCAGAATTATAGAACGTCCCAAGTTGGAAGGAACCCACAGGAATCATCAACTGCAGCTCCTGGCCCTGCACAGAAAAAGCCCAAAATCCCATCATGTGCCTGAGAGTGTTATCCAAATGCTCCTTGAGCTCTCTTGGGCTTGGTGCTGTGACCACTGCCCTGGGAAGCCTGTTCATTGTCCAGTCACCGTCTGGGGGAAGACCTTTTTCCTAATATCCAGTGTAAACACCCCGAACCCCCCCACGACAGAGAGGATGATAGTACTAGCCCAAAAGTTTGGCTTTTTCGTAAGGGACTAGATAGGAGCTCATTCGAATCTGAACAATAGTTCCCATGCAGCCCACCTGAGGTCAGAATTTCCCAGATTGTCAGTGGAATCACTACTGAAGATACTTGGGCTTGAGAATTTTACCTGCTACCTGGCTCTGAAGGTGCTTCATGAATTCAGCAAATCAAAATACAGGGTGAATGAATCAGTGAGTCAACTTGTAGGTTGAAAAACAACTAATTTAGGAACTGGTGTGTAATGTTGTTCTTAAGCAATTAAAGAAAAGAAGTCTATAACTTGCATTTTAGAATCATGGAACAGCTCAGGTTGGAAAGGACCTCAAAGATCATCTGCTCCCTTTCATGGGAAGGGAAGAAGATGATTTAGCACCCTGTCCCTTCAGTGATGGAGGTTGTTCCAGGGCTTAATTGATTGATCTCTAAAAAATTTCTTACTTATATTAAGAAAAAACCTCTCTCAGAGCAACTTGTACTGTTGCCCATCGTTTTTTTCCATATGGCTCCTCAGGAAGGGAGATCCTCCATCCTCTTTGTAGCTACCCTTCAAGTACTGGAATACTATATGATGAGATTCCCCCTGGGCCCTCTCTTCTCCAGGAAGGAGATATCCAGTTTTCCTCATAAGGCAGGCGCTCCAGCCCTCTGATCACCTTCTCCTTCGCACTTTGTCAAGTCTATCTGCGTCTTTCCTGAACTGAGACAGAATTGGGCGCAGTACTGCCAGAGGGGCCTCACAAGCAAGGAGTTGAGTGGGATGATCACATCTCCATCTTTGTGGCAGTGTCCCTGTGGATACTGTCCCTGTTTGCCTGTTTCACTATCATGGGACACTGCTCAGTCGTGCTCAGCTTGTTGTCCAGCAGGACCTCTGAGTTCCCTTCCAGCATGGCAGCTCTGCACACCCTGAAGTCCAGCCAAACAACACGCATTGCTCTCTCCCCATGAACAGAAAGTGCTGCCTTGCAGAAGGCAACCACGTCAGTCATCATCAGTGACTTGCCTTGGTAAATTGCTGCTGACTTATCCCAGTCTCAGCTGGCTTGTAATACTTTTTTAAGAGGACTCGTTCTATTGTTTTTTGAGAGATTGAAGTAATTACACCAGTTATTGCTCCTTTAAACGTATTTTTGAAGTTTGGAAACTCAGAACAGTTCTTGTTTTCCTGGAAGCAGTTAATTAAGTACTAGTGTCTTGGTTACTTTTATTAGATATTATATTTTAAAAATACTGTCTATCCAAGGCTCACAGTGGTGAGGAATGCTGTTTAAATATAACTGGGATTTCAGCACTTCCTTGAGAGTGTGTACACACTTGTGTGTGTGGGCAGAGACTCTCGGAGACCGTTTTCAGGGGAGTGGTCTACGCATTTCTCAGGGGAAAATGTCTGTTTAACCTTGTTTAAGGTTAAACCTTAATCTTTAACATTGACATTTCCTCTCAAGGTAACAGATTTTTGAAATAAATTGCAGAAACATGCATCAAAGTGATTTGTTAATCACTGGTGGTTTCCAGCCATCACCCAATGGGGCTGGTGTCTTGTGTTATGGTGACAAAGAACCTTGGAGCTTCTCCCTTTTTCCCCTGTCCCAAGAAAAGCTCAACTTTGCTTTAGGCTGATTTCCCCAAGGTAGTGAATAAGTTTCTTTGGCTCTGGGATATCTTTTGAGGATGCTGTTCAGTCCACTGCAAGTACTCTACCTAACATGAATATAGCAGATGAATTTGTGGAGAAGGTAGGAAGGATAATTTTCTCTGCTCAGATCGGGACCTTCTTTAGCATATTCTCAGCTGGAGAACTTTGAGATATGAGAGGACTTTCCTCAAAGGGTGAAGCCAGGTCTGACTTCATGAACACTCAGGAACTTGACAACTCCATCCACCAGTTCCTTCATCTCTGGTGTCTGGTGTTCCTTATGAAGAATCGTTTTATATGTACCCGTGATTTCTTGGGCTCTGAAGATCAAATCTGCCATCTTGAGTGAATTTCTTCAACTTGTTTTTTTCTCTCATCTGTTGGGCATAGATCCCCTCCTCTCCTTTTTCTTGCCAGAGAGTTTGCCTTTTTTTAATCTAGTAACTCTGAGACACAACAAAACAAAACCAATATGACTAAAATAGGTGTAAGTGAAACTCTCCAGAGCCTTCACTCAAAAGAGCTGGAAAAAAATTCATTTGTACCTTGATTCTTTAGAGATGTAAAGATTAAATCTCTCCCAAAGAGAGATTGCTCCACTTGGTCTGGAGCAGAGAGGTGCTCCCTCACAGTCCTCTCTGCTCAGCACCGACTTCATCTCTGCCCTGAAAGAAGAGTTGTTATAGGGTGGTTTCAGACACCAGCATTGAGTGGTAAACCATCTGGTCACCTTTTCTAAAAGAGGAAGTGCTTTGGGTAATTACTCTTTATCCTTTTTAGCCTCCTAAAGGTTTCTTAAAAAATAGTTATTGAAAAACCTTTGTACAGCAAAAAAGTTTCAATAGCCCTTATCTTCTTAGAATATTCCATATCCCCTTTCCTGAGCAGCTTTAAAAATAACGCAGTAATAGTAGTAACACCACCAACCACCACCAATCACCACCACCAACCAACAACAACAACATTGTCATCATTGACATCCTTACCCAGATCTCACGTACAAGATATTCCAATGTTTTCTTTGGCTAGAAAATATTACAGTAGGCTGAAGGGAAGGCAGAGGTACCCTGATCCAGTTCAAAGTTTTGGAATAGCTGTGGAGCTCCATTATGAACACCCACAGTTGAGGCAGTGAGAGCGTTTGCACATTTGCTCTCCTGTATTTGTGGCTTTAAATCTGAATATGATTTCAACTGAAAATGACATTCTAACACCAGCTCAGTGATGCCATGTCAGACCAATGCTGTCAGTACTGAATATCTTACTGTAAAAGTGGCTGTCATTGCTGGTGAATCTGAGTCTCCTGTGTGCTAAAATCTAGCCAGTTCATGGGCTCAGCCTCCCCATAGCTGCCTGGTGGGGTGAGTGACGTCCCGTGCTCCCTCACAGCTTGTGTATGCATTTGAGAGCTGTAATTGTTGTCAGCCTTCCTGTTAAGGTACTTTGTGTTCTTTGTCTCTGGAATTGTACTTCATTTCTCCCAGTAAACCCTCAGGTGGAATGATTGCAATCTCTTGGGGGAAGGGAACAGAATCATTCTGTCCTAGGGATGATGTTAAAATTTTGGCTTTATGCCTTGAACAGTAGAAAGGCTGGAACTAAAAATGACAAACCCTCTCAGCTGTAAAACCATCACGTCCTTCCATTTTGTCCTGTGCTGATGAAATCCTCCACCAATTGCTGTGGGACCTGCTCATGCTGCCTTTCCCCACAGCTGTCCTGCTGCCAGGGCTCCAGCAATCTGCTGCCAAAGTTAGCTTGTGTCTTACTAGTGCTTTAATTAACCAAAGTGTTCAATTCAGCACTGTGAAGAAATAGTAGTGTTTATTCTGGATTCCTGACTCTTTTTGTAGTCCTGATTTATGCTCTAGTGCCAGTGCTCTCAAGTGTGTGGTGTCAGTGGGACATGGGATGCAGCAGAGCTGCCGTGTCCCAAGGTTTTGGTTTATGAGTGTTGATAACTGTGGTGGACATAAACATACCCTTTTTATGGATTTTTTTTTTTTAAAGAAACGTCTTCATGCAGTTCACATGGGACACTGGACTAGGCTGAAGCTTAAAAACTCTTTGTCAGCATCGTGGCACCTGTAGAAAGTTTCTGATAACATCAGTGCCCTCGAGCTGCACACACTTCACAAGGCTCTGTGGTTCAGCTTCAGGATGGAACTTCAGTTTGGGCTTCTGGCTTCTTTCATGCTATAGTCTTTCTGTGCTGTTTCTGGTTGGTGAAGGAGTTATCTTCCTTCTTTATCTAAAAGATGTGTGTTTGTGTCT
The DNA here is from genome assembly GCA_035583135.1 of Lophotriccus pileatus. Lineage (NCBI taxonomy): Eukaryota > Metazoa > Chordata > Aves > Passeriformes > Tyrannidae > Lophotriccus > Lophotriccus pileatus. The sequence continues at coordinate 57,233 of JAWWES010000037.1, read as the reverse complement.
GTACATTCAAATAAGCTCTTTTTGTTCCCTGTCTCCTCTTGCAGATGAAGCTGCCAGTGTTATCCAGTTTGGTAAATCAGCCAAGCGATCACCTGAGTCCACTCAAATCGGGCAGTATGGCAATGGCTTGAAATCGTAGGTATAACAAAAGCTAGCCTCCTGAGGTGGTTGGTTAATGTGCTTTTTGCTTGAAGGTGTATATCTTTTTTTCCAGGAAAAAAAAGCAGATGAACTCTAAATAAGATGCCCTGGTTTGGTAGGCAGGAGCTCTGTCAACATCTGCTGTGGTTCTGCAGTGGCCAAGAAGGCTGTCCACGGCCAGTGACAGTATTTTGGCACTGTGTTTGCATGAGACAGAAGGTACAGGTCAGAGCCAGGGAAAAGTGATGAAAGAGCTGGAAACCAAACCATAATCTGAAAAACCTGCTTGTGACAGCCAGGTAATAAAATTAGAACAAAATAGTGTTGCAGCCTCTCAGTAGGAATGTTGTCTGGTGCAAGGCAGATGGATTTTAACTGTTTATTTTTGTTCTTAAATGAAACAAAAGTAGGGAAAAGGGGAATGATGAAAGGAATGAGATGGAGAATGGGATTAAGTGTAGAGGAACAGAGGTGGGAAGGAAATCTGGCTGGAGGGGATTTGCTAGGAAAGAGGAAGCTGTTTTCTGTGTCTTTGGAAAAGTTAGAGGGCTTTATGGATTACTCTGTTCTGTCCTGTCCTGATATGTGTGGCTTAATTATATGCATCCTACTGGGAAATTGGCAGGACTCTATAATCTGGGAGAAAACCCCAGGATTTAGGGGATCTTGAGACAGTGTTGATTCAGCTGCAGCACAGGACACATCCCGAATCCTGACCTGTGCATTTCCAGGACATATCTGTGTCCCTTCTTAACCTCGAACAAGAGTCGTACTGTATTACAGCTGAGCAATGCTGCCTGAAGCCCCAGCATGTGAAGGGTGAGCTGTGGTATCGCTGTGGTACGGCCTTAAGCCAGTCTGAAGACAAATACACTGATGTGGGACTGATACCTCTTTCAGTGCAATGTCAGTTGTTACCTGTTAAGGTTTTTTTGGATGAGCTTGGTAACAGGGTGACAGAGAAGATGCAACGACACTATTTGGGATAAGAGAGTTGGGATAAGAGGAGGAAGATGGGACTGTCCCTTTTTGTGAGAATGAGCTGCTAAGCTGCCTTAGCTGAAGTGTCAGTGAGGCTTTAGTTAGATATTAGGAAATTAATTTTCTGTCTCCGGATAGCTGTTGTTCATTCCAGATACAGTGAAATGAGGGGTATGCTTGCTTTCTCACTGACATTTCTGCTCAGAGGTTTTAAGGTTACTGTCATATCTTACCCTAGTTGCCTTTTTAATTTTTTTTTTTTTTTATTTAAACTGTCTGCATAGTAGGAGTCTGGAACACCGTGCTGTACTTCTGCACCTTTTACTTATGACTGGTGTTAAATGTTTTGAAACACTGTGAAAACGTCTAGATTGAGATGCCTTCTGAAAGGAATGAGATGTTTAGAGAGAAATGGTAGTTCCTGTTTCTGCCCTCGTGCCTAACCTGGTTTTAGCATCTCGTAATTGAACATAATGTGAAGAAAGCTCAGTAAAGTGCTCTGCGTTCTGAGCAGTGTGGTACATCAGGTGTAACACACAGCCTGACCTCTGTCCACAGGGGTTCCATGCGGATTGGGAAGGATTTTGTCCTGTTCACGAAGAAAGACAACACCATGACTTGTCTCCTCTTGTCACGGACATTCCATGAGGAAGAAGGCATCGATGAGGTTTGCATGTGCTTGTTGTAATGAAGTAATGTAGCGAATGCTGCCTCGTCTGAACTTGTCCAGCTCTCACAGGAGAATGGTCTGTGTCAGGGCTGGCTGCCACTCTTGTAGGACCAAGTGTATGGTTTTCTTTTAGTGATATGTTTGTGGGGCTTCTGCAAATTCAACGAAGATTTCATCCTTTTGGTTTCAATTCTGTTTGAGAAGTCTATAGCAAGTTTGAAGGACTTGTTTCAGTCACTTAGAGGTGGTTATGCTGAGTTCAGAACACGCTCAGACTTCTCGCATTTTCCTTTTCCCACAAAATCTGAGTTTGAGATATATTTAAAGTTATTGCCCTGACTTGATTTTCTTCAGAGGAAAAAAGGTGTTGTTGAAGTTGCTACCTACAGGTCATAAACTCCAGGCATGTCTCTTCCTTCAGATATTCTTCTTTTTAATAAAAAGTCATTATGGTTTAACCTATGAAAAAATTGTATATCTTAATAGATAACTCAGGCGGTGTTGCTCCAGGCAAGGCCAATAATGAAAAGTTTTAGATTTGCATTGGGATGGTATCTCAGGAAACATCTTCTGTCATGAGGGAGGGAGTGAGTGTAGGGAGGAACAGAGCATGCTGGCAGCCAGCCCACGACTGAAGTCCTTTGTGCAGCTGCAGTTTATAATTCTATCTGTGTTTTTGCTCTAAATAATAGAAACCACCAGTAACCTTGGTAGAATCCTATAAAAATAATAAAGAGTGAGATCAGGATAAATATGAGTGAAGGGTGTTTGAGTTCAAGAGAGAAATTAAGCCAGAAGTTTACATTTTTAAAAAAGGCAAGTTTGAGTGGTTTTTTAGTGTTATGAAACTTGCTACAAGGGGAGGGGAGAAAAAGCCATTGAGTGTGTGAGTAGCTGGTACCATATGGGTGACTCAGAAGTGGTTCAGTCTAGACTGGTGTTGTAGGAAAGCAACTCAGAGGCTGGCAAAGAGGATCTTCAAGCATTTGACAGACATGCAAACCTCTGAAAAGCTGGAAAGGGCTCTCATGGTGACTTAGGGGGCTGTCAGGAGGGGTAAGTCGCTGGGCTGTGACCCGCAGGAGGGGTTCACTGGAGTGGGAGAGCTGGAGTCACTCTCAGTACAATGGGATTTGCAGGTCATTGTTCCCCTGCCCACCTGGAACGCACGGAGCCGTGAACCTTTGACGGACAACATGGAGAAGTTTACGCTTGAGACAGAGCTCATTTACAAGTATTCCCCTTTCAAATCAGAACGGGAAGTGATGGAGCAGTTCAGTAAGATACGTGGTGAGAAAGGTACATGTGGATGGTGCAGGTTGTGGGCGAGGTAGTTGGGGTTTGTCTGGAATTTGCCTGATCCATCTTGTTACTTGCTCAGGCACGCTGGTGATCATTTTTAACCTCAAACTAATGGATAATGGAGAGCCAGAGCTGGATGTGACTTCTGACCCACAAGACATTCAGATGGCAGAAACACCCCCTGAGGGAACGTAAGTATAACCGGTATTACAGGCTCTGATCAAATTGGGTGTGGGGTTTGGCTATATAGTGTGTGCATGGGGTTTTCTAAAGCTTCTCTTTCTATAGTAAACTGGGGAATTTAGAAGATCTGTAGTTTATTCTGTAGGAGTTTGGGATTCATGTGTGTGTTAGCCCACGGGTGTTGTGGTTGTGTTTTGGGTGAACACCTGCACTGGCTGGTCTCACCTTAGCCAAAGGAGCAGACTCAATGCCCTTTAGACACCTTAAAACAAGGAGCCCTAAACTACAGGTTTAATGTTCTTCACTCATCAAAGATGTTTTCATCATCACTCTGTGCTGCTTCTAAACTGCTGTTCAGTTTTGTGATTAAATGGCAAAGCATGAGGCACTGTGCAGGTCAGCCTCCATAGGTGGATGGTACAGAGGGGCAGCTGGGTTGTATAACCACATCTGTCTGGGAGCAGGGGCCATTCCTGGACTTTCCTGCATAGGAAGAAGAAGAATGAGCTCTGAGGGCAGCTGGAGGAGCAGAGGGCCCTGTTCAGAGAGAGCTGAGTGTTTGCTGGGTTGATCATTTGTAGACTGAAAAGGAAAAACTGAGCTGAAATGAGCCAAATGTTTGATCCCAGAGCTCCATGGGGACACTTAGCAAGCTTTACCTTTCTGATGAGATTACATGCTTCTTCCCTGAAGAGCTTGAATTTTCCATGGGAAGTTTCAGACCCTGTAAAGCAGATCTGTCTCTATGTATTAAGAGTGACATTTTTGAGTGCACAGTGCAGCAAACTCCTTTGATCCATCCAGGGATCTTGTGTGCTTCTCAGCCTCTTTAATGCCAGCTCTTAAGGCATCACTGCTTCTTCCTCCTAATGTTGTGGTACCATGTCTGTGTGTGAGCAGTGCAGGTTCTGTGGCAGTGCACTGTTGACTCACTGAAGGGTAAGAAAGCTCTGGCAGGTGGGCACACTGTTAAATGGTCCCTTTTATAGCTTTGATGTTTATTGTGCAGATGTATTCAAGCTCCCTCTTCAAACTTGAGTAACGTGTAGCGGTAGTTACAATGTACAGGCCGATAGAAAGTCTCTGGAGAAGGCACAGATAGACAAAAACTTGAAAGAAAAGCCTCACTTGATGTAGCTGTGCGCTAATTACAATAGAAAAGCCTTTTCTTTCACCTGACTGTCTTGCTGAGGGTATCTCTTGGGCATTGTTCTGAAATAGAGGGCTCTCTTGCAGCAAGCCGGAGCGCCGCTCCTTCCGTGCTTATGCTGCCGTGCTTTATATCGATCCCAGGATGAGGATCTTCATCAATGGACACAAAGTGCAAACCAAACGACTCTCGTGCTGCCTCTACAAGCCAAGGTAAGTTTTGGACCCAAAATCTGCAGATGTGTGGGATCTTTTGGTGTTAGAGAAAAGGTTTAGCATTTTGTTCTCCAGGTGTATCGTGCGTAATTCCATGTTAATGCCACAGAAACAGACCATCGGAGAATGGCACGTAGTGCTGATGTCATGGAAAAAGATGTATTTTGGAAAACGTAATGCCTTTGAAAATTGCATGAGTCATGGTGCAATTTGGCTCCCTTTCAGAGCAAACTAAGAAATGAAGATCCTTGTTCAAAATACTATATCAACACATAATTGTTGGGTAACTGTGTTGGTTTTTTGAGCAGGGCAAGGAAATACATATAGTTGGTGTTGGGATTATTACTGAAAAGAAACTAGACTAAGCACTTTGAAACACTTGCTTTTATATGTAGCTAATCTAGATTTGAATAGAGATTGAGAAATAGGTTTTGCTATATTTGTTCTTTTAAATTCCCTTAAACAAAAAATGTGAGTGAGCTGAGGTGTGCTGCCAGCTGGCTGAACAGAGAGTGGGAAAGGTTACCAGGGTGGGAGGGAAAAGGGAAACGTGTTTAAGACTGCTTGAGGCACTAGTGTTCTTCTGTCCCTAGGAGCACACAGTCTGCATTCTAGATTTGGTTTAATAAAACAATAGCAAATTTGTAGAGTATTAGCTGATTGTTTTAGTATAGCATTTTGACTTGCAATGGTATTTCACTAGTATGGGCCCACTCTCAGCCCACCAGGCATGTTACTATACCCCAGGCCAGTGTCACGTGCCCAGTGATGCCTGAAGAGTCTGGCTGGTTTCTAACTCAGAGCATGGTCTGTCTGTCAGGCTCATACTTCCTCAGCTCCTTATGTGAGAACGTGTGAGGTGGTATTAGAAACCTGAGTAAAGTCAAGGAATGTTACACCTACTACTCCCTGTGCTGGCCAGGCCAGTTGTTTCCCTGCAGATGGCAGGAAACTTGCTACTGTAAATCCTGATTTGCTGGATAGAGAATGTCTGAATTTCTGACTCTGTTTTACCTACATGGGCTCCTTTGGAGTCAGCTGATTAGCATGGCTGTGTTTCTGGCCCAGTAGCCTGGGCCAAGTAAATGTTGAACTTTCCTGGTCCAGCAGAGGGATGGAAGGAGCAGCAGAGGTGCTGCTGCATTACGCCCTGAGCAGCTGGTATGCTCATGTGGGACATCCTGAAGGGCTCTTTGCCTTGAGTCCTGCAATAGGACTGTCAGTCAGTTTGCCTTCATCTCTGAAGGAAAAGCCTGTGCAGTGGTTTGTCTGCAGGTTCCAGTGTTGGTGTTAAGAGAACAAAGCGTGGAAATCCACCATGGATTTAGGGTATGTAAATGCTTTTACTGAAAATTAGAGTTTTGCAGCCCTTTTGCTGTTTTTCAGGAATAACAGTGTGTCTCCTAAGCTGGTCACCTGTTTTCTGTTTGTCATCTGCCCCTTTTTGGAAGCCATGTTTCTGTGGGAGAAGCTTCCGCTCATCTTTCTGGAGCTGGTAACATGCTGGTGGCAGGGGCAGGCTGGTTTTGTGCAGATCCTTCACTTGCACTTGCAGATGTGTTACCACAGTCCCGGCTTCTTGGGAATGGCTTGTGTCTCCTGAAACGTTACTTCCATCCCTTCCCCAGTACCTGTTGGAGCATGGGCTGTGCAGGTAGAAGTAGCCAGGCCACGTGCAAGCATGTCCCTTCACAAGGAGGCTTGGAGGCAGTCGGAATGAGTGTCATGAGCCTGATGATGGCTCACAGTGCCACCATCTGGGACACTCTACAGTTGCTCACAGTGGTCCCTGCTGCAAAGGAGTGCTGTCCCTAAGGTCCCCTCAGGAGCTGCCTTGCCCCTGAGCTGGCCATGGGGTGGTAATTCAGCTTCACCTTGCTTTTCTCTTTTTTTTTTTCTTTTTCCCTCAGAAAAATCAGATGGATGTGGATGAGATAATGTGGTTATGCTAGCATGTTGAAAGCAGTCTGGCTTTCAGTGTGCTCTCTCTCTTGGCCCCAGGTAACTTTCATCAGTCTTACATAGGTTAGAGAAGATACCACCAAAATCCTGACTCTGCAGCTCCTGACGCAGTGACTTCACCCAACTGGTGATTTCTGGAAGCATTAGCACCTGGCTGCTTTTTTGCCAGTGAGGAAATCCTTATGAGTAGCAGAAAATGAGTTTAGCAAAACGTGTTTCAGGGAACTGTGCTTGTGGTGTGAATTTTCTAGATGTGGGAGCAAGGGATTCCTGTTGGAGAGACTATTCTGACCTCAGTACCAACATCCATGTGTGCTCACCCACAGAAACAAACCTAAACAATACTTTTCATCTGTACAGTGTGGTTTCTCATGAGTCCTGACAGTTTATCTGCTATTTGGAGGGAATCTTGTCTCTCGTTGGAATCTAAATGTGATTCCAGTCAATTGGTCATCAAGCCTTACGTCCCTTTGTATTACGTCCCTGTGTGTTTCCACGTCTCTGTAAAAAGCATTTCTGGTGGCTTTTGCTTTGGCTAAATGCTGGAAAGTTTTCTTTTCCATAAAGAGTTATTTGGAGTAGGATTTTCCTGTTGATACATCTAAAACCTTGTATCTTAAGATGATCTGAGTTCCTGCAGGCTCTGCTTGTCCTTGGTGTCGTCTTCCCTCATTACGTGCCTCTGCTCAGAGGCACTCATAAGCTTTGGCCTCTCACACACACCTGTCTCACTCTGCAGCAGTCCATGGATTGGGACTTGCATTTGCCATTTAAAGATATAGGAAAGGTGAAACAAGCTGCTGCAGCTTCAGCACAATTTGCAGTGTTGTAGGTCAGATGTGGAGCACACAGAAATGTCCTGAAACTTAGAGCTCTGGTCAGATTCTTTTTCTGCTTTGAGCTAGCCCTGTGTGAGATGGACCTGTCGATGGCACCTGTGGACAGCTGTTTGCAGGAAAAAGAAAAGGTTTATTTAGCTGTAGTGGGAGGATTTTCAGAAGGTTTCCGTATCTATTCACTCCTCCTTTCCACTTCTGAAGAAAAAAGTATTTCTCTAAGTCTAGAGATTTCCTCAGAATATGGGTATATTTCACCCCCACTGGCTAATGCAGAAAAAGGCAGGGTATTGTGGTTGCAACTTCTATTAAAACATCTCTGACTTAAAGAGATTTTTGCCTAGGTTCAGCCAAAAATGTCCAGTTCCTGATATGTAAACCTTCTCTATTTATTGAGTCTGTTGGGAGGAGTATACAGTAGGGACCTTGTTCTCTCATGCAGTGATGAAATCTTGGTTTGACCTTACTGCTGAGTTTGCTGATTAATAAATTTTGATCATCACAGGATGTACAAATATACTTCAAACCGTTTCAAGACCCGTGCAGAGCAAGAGGTGAAGAAAGCAGAGCACGTGGCAAGGATAGGTGAGTCCTCAGGGTACGCATGTGTGCTCGTTCAGCTGTTGTGAAGGGACGGACTGAACACTTGCTGGGTATGACTTGGATTGTTTGCCTCTGGGATCATTGGAATTGCTCAGGAACTGAGTTATTACAGTGACTACAGACGACCTAGAGTTACTTCCATGCAATGGCAGTGCATTGTTCAGTGGAATGTACCTTGTTCTCTGAGACCATTTCATCTGGGTAACAGATGTACAGGATAGCCCTTGGAGTCACAGCTGTCTGCCCTCGCTCCAGCCAAAGCCTGGTTGAGCCCTGTCACCCCACAGTTCTGCTCTCACCTTTAGCATATCGTGAGCTCTTGGTTGTGTTCTCTTTTTGCCATTTCCTGTTGAGGCAGCTCAAACAGTAGATTTTTGTTCCGTCACCTGATGTAAAGGGATTGGACTGGATGTACAAAGGAGGCCTGGTTTGTTTGTAACCCTTCCAGGCATACCTTTGTCCTGTAGTCTTCAGGGAAAACCCAGTTTTCCATTATTGGATAGAAATCACATAAGTGTATAAATACAGTATATGACTGCATTAAATCTGCAGAAATTAAACACACTAAGTAGTGTCCCTCCCTAACCCCTGATGGGGAAATGCCATAGCGAAGAAGGAATCTTGTAAGTGACCTATATGTGACCTGTATCTTCTGGTAGGTTTTATAAATCAACTCTATAAATCAATTGAAGGCATGTGCCCTCTGCCCCTGTATCAGAGCTGTTTCAGGCACGTCTGCTGGTGGCTGCAGGTCAGATACACAGGGGCTAGTGCCACATTCAGCCTATGTAGTGTCACAGAGGGCAGCGTGACTTCAGAGCAGCAGAGTGAAATGGTGTGAATTGTTGTGTTCTCTGTTTCTTCTTTAGGAAGTACAGCCTGGCAAGATAGACTTTAGAAGATGAAGTTTAAGCAGATTTTATTGTGTGCCTCAATCCTCATAGGTGAAATTTATTTTTAAATTGAGTCCTACAGCCAAGGCAGGTCTTCAGCACACACTCTCATTGTCTCTCAAGAAGGTGCGAAGAGCAAGATTTAGAGATTATTCTTCTCTGGAGCAGTCCACAAGGCTTTCATGATACTTTGAAGTGGAGCTTTAGTGTCTGACACTGAAAAGTGCTGCCATTGGTGTTCCAATGCTGAGAACAGATCTCATTGGCATGGAAACGTTACTCATTTCCATCACCAAACCAGCCTGGTGCCTCTGGATGTGCAGGGAACCAACAGTGTGTCTGGGTTGGCCAAGAAGGCCAATGGCATCCTGGCCTGTTTTAGAAATAGTGTGGCCAGCAGAACTAGAGAAGTGATTCTTCTCCATCTGTACTTGGAACTGGTAAGGCCACACCTTGAGTACTGTGTCCAGTTCTGGGTCCCTGACTTCAAGAAGGACATTGAGGTGTTGGAGCAAGTCCAGGGAGGGGCAACGAAGGTGGTGAAGGGTCTGGAGTACATGTCCTGTGACATGTACTCCAGACATGTGACTGAGGGAGCTGGGGTTGTTTGGCCTGGGGAAAAGGAGGCTCAGGGGAGACCTTATTAGTCTACAACTCCCTGAAAGGAGGTTGTAACCAGGCAGGGGTTGGTCTCTTCTCCCAGGTAATTAGTGACAGGACCAGAGGACATAGTCTCAGGCTGTGCCAGGGGAGGTTTTATGTTGGACATTAGGAAGAATATCTTCACAGAAGGAGTCATTTAGACATTGGAATGCCCACGGAGCTGGTGGAGTCACTGTCCCTGGAGGTGTTTAAGGGAGGGCTGGATGTGGCACTTAGTGCTATGATGTATTTGACATAGTGGTTTTGGGTCATAGGTTGGACTTGATGATCTTGGAGGTCTTTTCCAGCCTAAATGATTCTGTAAATCTGTGAGCTGTTGGGGACCTAGCAGGTGTTAGGCCTGAGAAGCAAGGAGCAGCTGCCCAGCAAGAGGCCTCAGAGATAACTCTGGAATCTAGCAAACGACCTTGGGCACTCAGTGAAAGTGAGAGAAGAAGCTGCTAAACTTCTGTGGAAGAACACCATGCAGTGAACACCTGCTACCAAAGTTAAAACTAAGAGAAAAAGATTGTTTATGTTAGCTTTACTTACAGAAAAAAGATTTATATTTAGTAGTAATAGAGTGTCATAAGTTAGTATAAAGAGGTTTGAATAGTGTGAATAAGTTTGAAAAAGGTGTATAACTGTATATCAAATAGTTCCATGCATGGTGCCCTCCCTGTAGCCTGAAAAATCCCTGCACTAGGTGTGATAAATATGCCTTATGTAAACATTGCATTCCAGAAATGGCTATTCCGCCATTTCTCATGCTGCTATCCACCTTCCTTCTCCCCTTCATGTGTGTGTTTGACAAAGAGGACCCTTCAAAAAAGAATAAAACCTCATCTTCAGTTCATACAGTCAGACTGTCTTTATTAACAACCGGGCAGATATAAAAAGTGAACTGTGTCAGGGTAGGGTGGATGTCGGCAGTGAACTGGCCAGGTGCCTCCAGGGGTGCAGGGATCACTGAACTGGCCTAGATGCCCCTGGGGGAAAGGGGGTGCCGAGCAAAGTGCTTAGGATGTGGTGGTGAAAACTCCTAGCTGACCTCAGACGGTTGCTGCAAGATTGAGTCACATGGAGCCTTCAGGATTAAAACATGCTCATAGCATTATCCTCAGCCTCAGCAGCACACATCTCATTGCTTTGCTTGTAGGAAAATGGATTTAATCTGTAACAGCCAAGCTCTCTTGTTCTGTTTTTGGTAGAAAAGATTACTTTCTTGTAGTCTCCAGCTCTCCAGAAGAATTCATATCCAGGAGTGGTTTGCAGTGTGCTCTTTCAAACCCCGGGAGTGCATTGTGAGAAGTGGTGGGTCTCAGCTGAGCAAACAGCAGTTCCAGCTTGCCAGAGCTGCCTGCTAGGGATGTGTTGGAATTCATCAGACTGAGAGAGTGCTGATTCTCTGGAAGTAGCTTATGAGCTTGTGGAATGAAAACTTAGGATAACCAGAAAATAGCCGGAGGAGGAAGATGTAGGGGTGGCTGTGGCAATTGGTGACATGGCTTTGGCATATTGTAGGAAGAGCCATGTCTGAGAAGTAAAGACATACTTATGTTTAAGATGAGGAAAAGCCATCTTTTCATTCCATGAGAACTGACTTCATGCTTAATGTGATAGGCTATACTATCCAGATCTCTAAGTGAGTGGGTGGACCTAGGAAAAAAGTACCATTCCTGGGCAAGGTGGCTGTGACCATCAGCTGCTTTCTGTATCCTTCAGAACCACGACTGAGTACTGCACTGAGGTACCTTGGTGTTGCCATTGCTTGGCTTCTGGAAATCCCCTTCCAAAGTTTGGAAAGCAAACAAACAGAAGAGGTGAGGAATCATGCAGGTGTCCAGTACTGGAAGTCATTAACAGCTCTTTGCTGTCCTGAGTATTATTTCGGAGTATTTTGGTGTGTCCAGTGCCTTGCTTGGCAGGGCCATGGGTATGCTGTGCCTGTTGTCCCCTGGGAGGATGTGGATGTGGGTACCAGCTGCTGCATGCTCACTTTCCTGTGTAGGACATGCATTTTACCCACTGAGGCCTCAGCCCTGTCAGCTGTCTCAGTTGTCACTGCGTTAGAGGAGCAGGTTTGACCTGTGCCCTTCTGGGTTACTGCTGTGTTCTTTCCACCAGCCACAGATATTTTTAGCCCACCAGCAACATCCCTACAAGCTCTGACAAGTGGACCGAGTGCTTTAAGCAGCCTCCAGATTCCTGTGGGTTTGATTTAGTTGTGGGTTATGTGGTGGCTGGTCGCATAGCACAGTCCTGCTGTGACCTGCTTGGGGAGCAGCTGTGAACCCAGAGTGTGCTGCTATGGAAACAAGGGGAACAAAATTCCAATGGGACGCTGTATAGGAAGGAAAAGGAATTGCTGTCATAGGGGTCTAACTGAGCTGACTGGCTACAGACTTCTGTTTCCTTCTGTCTGGCAACTGAGTGCTGCTTTTCAGAGACATGCTGGTAATCCCTAGGAGCCAATTGCTACCCTGTCATCTTCCTTGCTTAGCTTGTCCTCTGTAAATCTTTGTTGTAGTGGAGCTCCGAATACACTGATTTTCTTCACAGAAGTATCCACAGTGCTTCACTTTATTGATGAAATGCATTGCTTATATACACCTTTTTAGGGCACATACATCATTTCTCAGCAAAGCCATTGGCCAAAGGGGCACCTGTTGCTTCCTTTCTATTGGTAGTCAAACTCAAAGGCACACATAACAAGATAGACAAAACATTTTTAGCAGAAAAATACCAGGTGTTGTTTTTAACTCTCTTGTTTATACACACAGCCTTTTTCCCATGGGCTGTTCAAGGTTTCGTGGTCTGTGCTCTGTATGGAAACCGGATTGTGCATTAAAAGGCTTGTAACAGCATCCCATGGCCTGTATTATTCAAAATTCTCCCAACAAATCTTAGACAAGGTTGTTCCTCAGTTGTTGTGTTTCCTTGTTTGGGGAGTCTCACAGCTACAGTTTGTCTCCCTGTGAGGAGAGCAGTGAGAGAGATGGCTTTTGAGTGTGCTGTAACTGTGCTGCTGCCCCACTGCTATGGGGGTGTGGTCCTTTTGCTCACCTTGGTGTGAGCCACACTGCCCCTCAGTGTGCAACCATTGTATTTCCAAATTTCAGAATCACAGAATGGTTTGGATTGGAAGGGACCTTAAAGCTCCTCTCATTCTGTCCACTTTCAACTAGACCATCCCCGTCCAACCTGGCCTTGAACACTTCCAGAGATGGGGCAGCCACAGTTTATCTGGGCAACCTGTGCCAGAGCCTCACCACTTTCACAGGGAAGAATTTCTTCCCAACAGTCCATCTACCCCTGCTCTCTGTCAGTCAGAAGCCATTTTCCCTTGTCCTGTCATGCCAGGCCCTTGTCCAAAGTCCCTCTCAGCTCTCTTGGAGCCCCTTTAGGCACTGGAAGCTGCCCTAAGGTCTCCCCAGAGCCTTCTCTTCTCCAGGCTGAACACTCCCAGTTCTCCCAGCCTGGCTCTAGACCAGAGCTGCTCCAGCCTTTGGAACATCTCCGTGGCCTCCTCTGCACTCTCTCCAGCAGCTCCATGTCCTTCTGATGTGGAGGCCCTAGAGCTGGAGGCTGCTCTGCAGGTGGGGGGGGTCTCAACGGAGCGAAGCAGAGGGGCAGATTTCCCCCCTCCCCTGCTGCCCCCGCTGTGGGATGAGCCTAGCACACGGGGTTTCTTGGTGCCAGTGCATACAGCTGGGGCATATCCAGCCTGTCACCCACCAGCACTCCCAAATCCTTTTCAGGGCTGCTCTCAATCCATTCTCCTTGCTGGAAATGAGGTTTATTGAATGAATCTTAAGCAATGTAAGGGTGGTGTGTGCCTATGGCCAGCATTCCTCTTGCTCTAGGACAGAAGTGAAAAGAAGAGTATTAAGTTTCTTGCATGCAAGGATCAGGTGCAGCGTAGGTCTTCAGAATGCTGGGTTCTATTTTGTGTATAGCACAGATTTCTCTTTTTCCAGGCAAAATTTAGCTATTATCAGAGACAAAAGCATTTCTGAGAGTAGTCTTTTCCCTTCATCTCTGCCAGAAAATAACCTCTTTGGAACTCCTTGTCAAGCCTGTTTTTGTGAGAGTCTTTCTGTGAATCATGCTGCTAGGCAGAGCAGGCAGAGCCACTGACATCCTTATGCTTTTCAGTTCTTTTTTGACTTCCTCTAGGATCCTTCCTTTAAACATGCTTTTGCAGAGTTTATCTCTGTGATTGTGACAGTGTTGACTGTGACCTCTGAGCGTGTTTGAGATGCTGTGTTGGTGGGGCCCTCTCATGTAAGGCTTGATTTTTGTGCCTTTTTGTGTTCCTTTGTACCCTTGTACACGTCCGTGCAGCAAAGGCTCTCTGGAATTGCTCTCCTGTACTGACTGACTGACATCATCCTTGTCCCTGTGTGTTTCAGCAGAGGAAAAGGCTCGTGAGGCAGAGAGCAAAGCCCGTGCCCTTGAGCAGCGCCTTGGAGGGGATCTCACGCGGGAGTCCCGGGTGAGCCTTGTGCTTTAGCAGCACGTTGTGTTTTGGGCACTGAGGGGCGGTTCAGAGCACTGGCAGTGGAGCGGTGCTGGCTGAGCAGCACCTGTGGCAGCTCCCCCATGGCAGCATCCTGTGTGCTGCTTAAGCAGGTGCTGACTCCAGTCGATGGCGAGCTGTCAGCAGTGTTCAGGCAGCTCCATCATCTCATAACCGCTGCATGTGCTTCACCATCTGCACTTGATGTCCAGCCCAAGTGGGACGCATGCTGGCATTCCCCTGCCCACGCCCCCCTATATCCTGAGTGGGAAGGGGACTTCCAAGCTCCAGGTGCTGTTTGCTGTCAGCCTCTGTGAAGAAGCCAGGGGAATGGGAGGTGTTGGAACAGGAGTAGAGCTGGGGGCTTTTTGGCTGTTGCTCCCTGCCTGTGCAGGTGTCTCTGAGGCATTTGGGCAGGGGCTTTTGGAGAGGGGCTCTTTCTTCCTCCTGGTGGGACTGTGGCTTTGAGAGGAGCAAGGCTGAGCCCCAGTGCTGCAGGGTGGAAGAAGGGCTGGCAGGGACACCGGGAGGATCAATAAGTGACACCAGGTTAAAATCAATAGCCTTCCTATTGGCATCTGATGGAAACAACAGTATCCAAGTGTCCTGGCTGTTTCCCTGTGCTCCATTGCCTCTGGTTTCAGTTTCCTGAGACCTTTAGTTACATTTAGACATTTTCTTCCAAGCAACTATGTAGCTGCTTAAACAACGCGGGGTAAGTGCTGCCTTACATGTAGAGTCATGCTGGTTGTCACCTGCCACCGGTTGTGAATTCTTTTACTTTTAAAACGATTTCTCAGAATTTTTTTGAAAGGGGGAAAAAATCATTGTGACTTTCCCAGCAGCAGCTTTACTGTGCAATGCCCTTTTGCAGGCGACGCTGCGTCAAGTGCAGAACTCAGCCATCACCATGCGGCGGGAGGCTGACGTCAAGAAAAGGATTAAGGATGCAAAGCAGCGGTGAGTGCAGGGGCTTTCAGTCTCTAGAGTTCCTTGACTGTTTGCTCCCAGGTGCTCAGATGTCTCCTCTGCTTTGTGTGTGTGGTGGAGGAGGAGGAGGAGTTCTGCTCAAAGTTTAAATGTGAGCATCCAGTATGCCCAGGCTACTAAACCAAGCAGTTAGGTCACAATTCTGGTTACCTCTGCTGCTCCACTCTTATCTCCTGAAAGACATGTGGGTGCGTGGGTTAAGTTGTTTGCTGTAGATGTTTACCTGGTTTTCACATCAGCTTTTTTCACTCTTACTTTTCCACCTGCAGGTAAGATTCAGGCTGGTGAACCAATGTTCTCAAGTTACAGTGAAACAGCTTTAGGGACTCGCAGGGATGTTTTCTGAAAATGTGCTGAGTTTTGTTGTAATCGGTGCTGTGAAATTTGAAGACATTCTTCTAGTTTAGGTCTGATTGCAATTAACTATGGCTTTTGATGTACTCACAGGAATATTTCACTCTTTATATACATTTTTTTTTGCATTTCTTAAGTGAAGCGGTAACCAGAAACAAATGCTCTTAAAACAAATGCTGAGTCTGAGGAAGTTGGGGATTTGCGTACAGCATGTCTCTGTTCCCACCTGGTTGTTTGCATGCTAGTTTACATGGCTGCCTAGGTGAGAACTATCCCAGACCTGTTGCCAGAGATAGGTCTAATGCATCTTAAAATGCTGAAAGAGACAAATACAGCTTTAATTTAAAAGTGATAGAGCTGAGATCTGAAGGATATAGAAACTTATGGGAGAAACTGTTTTCTTCAGCTTCCACATACTTTTTCGTGTACAGCTTGTCCTTTAATTCTTGAGTTCGATGACATCAGTGCACAAAGGAAAATTTTGTGAATGTTCTTCTGCCCCTTGTGCCCATGGGCAGAATACTTTCTCATGTTAGTAAGCTGATCAGCCAAAAAAGCTCTGGGCAGGCACATGGTTTTCCCCGTGTCCCTGCGTTCATCACTGGTGATCAGAGACAGTTCAGAGGGTCAGGCTTTTCCACAACCTTGTGTTTCATCCAGAAAGCAGAAGAAATTCCTGAAAAATGTGTATAATAGGAAACTTTCTGTATGAACCAGTTTTCGTAACCTTTTGCAAAACTCCTGACTTACAGAGGATGTCCTAGGACAGTTTTCTGCTGTTTCTCTGGTGCTGGGTACAGCAAGGAAAGAAGTGCTTTGTGTTTTCCAAAGCCTATGTAAGATCAGGTTATATGTCCAAATGATAGGACAGGTACTAAATTCCTAATAATAAAATCCTTGGCTTTTCAACCACCACTTAATTTTCCGTGGTTTGGATAATAATTTCACTTCCTGTCCTCTCTGATAAAAATGAGGAGATGCCCTTCCTATTTTGTGGGTAAGTGCATGGTATTACTTGAAATGTAAGGCTCTACGTCCTTTTCCAGAAGTTAGAGGAAGGACTGTGATACAGGCTCTGCCTTGTAGACCTTGCGTTTGAGGATACTTTCAGCCTGAAACTGGGGATCCTCCTTATGAAAAATCCTCAGTGTGGATTTCAGGGAAACTGTGGAACCTGAGTAATTTAGTCGGTTAAAGAGGAGTAGTTCTGTTTGTGAGACAAAAGGATTTTGTTTGATTTATAGCACAAAGAAATCAATCTCGAGACTTTCTGCCTCACTGGAGACAGAATTCCTGGTAAACAAAGGTTCAGATTCGGAAATCCCTATGTGCTCAAAAACATACTTGAGGCCAACTTTTGTTGGAGTCATCTGCTGCAGAGCTGAAGGGGAAATCATGCAAATTGATATCCTGGCATGAAAGAAGAAAAAAAGTCTGTTTGGGCTGTGTGTTGTATTCTCCAGCTTTCCAACTTAAGGAACAGCCTTGCAAAACTTGGAATTAGGTGAACTTTCCAGAATCTGAAAATCAAGACGATAGTTTTGTATCAAAATCTGAATTTCACGCTTTACTTAGATAGGGATCTGCATCTGGAAAATACAAACCAAAACAGCATTGGGAAGGACCAGTCTTTACCAAACAACACTGTCATAAAACTGGTTCACTGTCATTTTTTGAACAAGCACATCTGAAATAAAATCCAGAATCTGTTCTGAAGGAGAAAACACAATGAAATGAATTACCTGTCCATCCTAAATTAGGATCTGTATTGCAAAGTTTTTGTATTTTGTTCGTGTTCAGTTGTAATGCCAACTCAAGAAATGCTTTGTATTTTTCAGAAATAGGAGGTTACAGGATTAATTTAATGCTCAAGGATGGCAGATTTCCGTACCCTCTCTCTAACACCAGTATATAATATGCTTTATTTTCAGCATCTCTCAGGCTCTGTTTCATTCCCTTGCAGAGCACTGAAGGAACCCAAAGAGCTGAATTTTATCTTTGGGGTGAACATTGAGCAGCGTGAGCTAGACGGCATGTTCATTTATAACTGTAGTCGGCTGATCAAGATGTATGAGAAGGTGGGCCCACAGCTGGAGGGCGGCATGTGAGTCTTGCAGGTTTTTTGCAGTCTTTTTGCTTAAGCCTGGCACATTTCTGCATCTAACTTAGGTTGTGCAGTAGCCTTGTTCTGCATTAATCATTCTTCACAAGCATGAGGTGTGCTCATTTTGTCAGCCTTCAGTTTGCATTCTGACAAATAAATTATGTTTAATGCTGCTTAATATTTCCCTGGTTTCTCAGTATCAAGTTCTTTCATGGATTTTGGTCATCCCTGCAGCAGTATGAAGTGCTTGGGCTCAGTGCTGGCACGTGTCACTGATGAGTGCTGATAGCAGTAGTGCCTCATTCTAGGGACAGGGACAATGGGTCTTGACAGCAAATACATATATGGGGGCCCACCTTACTTTTTATATGATGGCTCAGTTTGCAAACTTGGCAGCTTAATGTTTGTGACTGTGTGTTCCTCTTCTAGGGCATGTGGAGGAGTGGTAGGTGTGGTCGATGTGCCCTATTTGGTTCTGGAGCCAACCCATAATAAACAAGATTTCGCTGATGCCAAGGAGTATCGACACTTGCTGAAGGCCATGGGAGAGCATTTGGCTCAGTATTGGAAGGATGTTGCTATAGGTAATGAAGCTTCATGATTACTAGGGGGTGGAAGGACAAACTTGGTTGGCTGGAAGGCAGCCAAGAGTACAGATGGTGATTTTGTGATAGTGGCTCCATACTGAGCAGGATGTCGTTTGTTTTCCAGCCCAGAGAGGTATCATCAAGTTCTGGGATGAATTTGGTTATTTATCAGCAAACTGGAACCAGCCTCCATCTAGTGAACTGCGCTACAAGCGCCGGAGAGCCATGGAGATCCCCACCACGATCCAGTGCGGTATGTCCAATCTGGCTGCTCCTCACTGGGAAGGAGGGGCACTCCTGGCTGCAGCTGGGGAGCAGCTAAATGTGTAGGACATTTGGGTTGGGCTTCATTATCGTTATCCCCTCTTAGGGCTTGGCTTCTCTGTGAGTTGCCTCTGTCGATGGTACGCTGTGACATCTTTGCATAGGGCTCCTTTCCCGCACAGTTCACTAACAGAGCGGGGCAGGTGTGGCCAGTAGCAGTGTTTGAAGTGGGCTCAAAAATGTCATGTGAACTGGAACTGGCCAAAGCCACCCATCCCAGCAGCAGAGTAAAATCTGAAACTTCCCTGTAGGCAATGGGAAGTGGCCAAGTAATTTGTACTCTGATGCACTGACCTGCTGATCAGTGCTGGGTGTGAGCACAAAGGGAACATTTTACAGTTTCCTTGGAATTTAATGCAAGTTCTCTTCTTTGCACCTCTAAACAGCTCTGGCTAAGCCCTTGCTAGGGTTAGGGGGAGCTCAACACTATCATTTTGCCTCCTGGTAGAGGGACACCAAACTTCCTTATTTTCTCCCCAGGACTTGGGGATCAGGATGTAAGAAAAGAATGGGAGGCCATTCTTGTGGCGTTATTTTGTTAGGCTCTTCTGCTCTGATGGTTTTCTCAGACCTTTTGAAGTTCCTCCCAAAGAGGAGAGGCTTTGCTCTCATTCTTGTCCTCCCTTGTTGACATCCTTGCAGAGCCTGATTTAAGGACATGTGGATTTTCCTGGCAAAATTTGATTTTGTGAAGCCGTTGGTTTCCTGGTAGGCCAGCAATACTCCCAAAGCCAAATCTGTGTTCTTGGTTCATCAGAAGTATAATAATTAATATAATTTTATTTTTTTTTAGTGGGTAAGTCTCTGACTTGTGTTGGTATCAGTACGAGACAGCCTGACTGCTGTGCTGAGCCATGGTGTCAGGACTGGCTGTTCTGACTGATTTGTAAGTGCCATTGTTGCAGCAGGAGCGTGAGGTCCTCTGGTATCGGTTGATGTGAGGCTTCATTGCATTCTTGTGAGGGATGTCTTTGAGGGTTTTATCCAAGCATTTTGTGAGCATGAAGCAAGAACTGACTGAGTATATCCTGTGACTGTCTCACTTTTTGGCCACTAATCTTACTTTTGCATGCACTTCGTTGTGGTCCTTGGGCTTTAAATGGGCTGTGGGAAAAAATGATATTGTGTATCAGGCTGTGTATTCCTAATTTGCAAAGTGTCTGTGTGACAGATGTATGTCTGAAGTGGCGGACTCTCCCGTTCCAGCTGAGCTCCGTGGAGAAGAACTACCCTGATAGCTGGGTGTGTTCCATGAACCCTGATCCTGAACAAGACAGGTAAGAATCAGTTAATATTAAGACTTTTCTGCAATGTGTCTTGCCTGTACATTTGGAGCTTTTTTCTGGTCGTCTGGTCTTTGAGAACAGTTGGAGGGACTGGCAATAATTCTGTGTCTTTAAACTGTGCTCATATCCTGTGAAAAGGCAGTGATGACATGTAGAGCTGAATGTTGGTGGACATTTGTGTGATGTGCAAATTGCAGAGGGCACCCTCGGCAAGTGACAGATGATACGAAACTGGGAGGAGCAGCTCACAAACCAGAGGGTCATGAATTCATCCAGAGGGACCTGCACAGGCTGGAGAAATGGGCTGGAGAAACAGGAACCTCCTGAGGTTCAACCGGGAGAATGCAAAGTCCTGTCCCTGAGGAGGAACAACCCCGGCAGCAGTGTGTGCTGTCCATCCTGGAGCTGAGCATGCTCAGGGGGCACTCACCAATGTATACCAACCCTTGAAGGCAGGCTGCAAAGAGGACAGAGCCTGGCTCTTCCTGTGGTGCCCAGTGGCACCACGGACCAGAGGCTGTTGTTACAAACCAGAACACAAGAGGGCCCCTCTGCACACCACTTTTTTCCTGGTAAGGGTGACCAAGCCCTGGCCCAGGTTGCCCAGGGAAGATGTACACTCTCCATCCTTGGAGATATCCCAGGATGTGGTCCTGGGCCCCTGGCTCTGGGTGGCCCTGCCTGAGCAGGGGGTGGGACCAGAGGGACCTCAGAGATGCCTCCAGCCTCAGCCAGTGCTTTGGTGAAATTCAGATCCTTTGTGGCTTTTCTGCACTGGCACTGGAAATACTACTGTAGCCTTAGATCATGTTAATTTTGCCATGGGCAGCATAGATGCAGCTCTGAGTGATCTACAGTGAGAGCAGGGTCATTCCTTTACCTGTAAGGTTCACACCTGCAGGCTGACAGCTTGGCTCAGACTCAGTGTGGGATCTGCTGGATCTCTTGTGTTGTACAAGGGCTGTCTCGATGCTTCTGCTTTCCTGGCTCACACCATCCCTCCATGACCTTGCCCCGCACAGGCTGGTCCTGGCGTGTCTGTCCGTGACTCCATTTGATGACAGGAGATGAGCCTGGGCACCACTCAGTCCCCTCCTTCTCCTCTGGCAGTGCTCCTGAGGGACAGCTGCTCAGCCAGCACCTTGAAGGTGATACCAGTCCGCTTGAGAGAGTATTTCCTACCTGAGTTTTCTTCCTCTCTCAAGGACTCTTCCAGGATTCTGCACCTGAGAGGACCTGGGGGAGTAGGATACTCACCACTGTTTTGTGTTTCAGGCCATAGACTGAACAGGATGGGAAAAGCAAATAGCTACAGGATATTGTAAAGGAAACTGTGTGGCCTGGGGTGGCAAGCCAGAGGACGTTTGCTGCTGGAAGGCTTGTGAGAGTGATGTCTTAGTCATGGGTTACTAGTACTGTGCTTTCCTTCCTGAAGGGAAAGGAAGCCTGTAAAAAGAGGAACTGATATGAAGACATAAGTTGATAGGAAGGAAGATTGCTGAAAAAGTCTGGAGTACCAATGCAGTATGGAAACCAGTCACAGCTGTTCCTGGGCTCTGAATTGGTGATTCCCAGCATAAGTGCATTTAATTAACAACTATGCCTTTGCTCCTTAAGTCATATCTGTTTCTCAAGAAGAAAACAACTGCTTTTGAGATTGTGGCTACTGCAGAAAGGAAGGTGGTTTTCTTGCTGCATTTGGGGTGGGATGTTGGGGCAATCCTACGTGGGAATGGCACAGGTTCTGCTGTCCTTGCTGAGCTTGTCTTGGCCTCCCTCTGTGCTAGATGTGAGGCTGCAGAGCAGAAACAGAAGGTACCACTGGGAACTCTGAAAAAAGACTCAAAATCACATGAGGAAAAGCAGAAACAACTGACAGAGAAAATCCGCCAGCAGCAGGAAAAACTGGAAGCTCTGCAGGTGAGTCTGGAGGTCTCCAGCTAAGCAGAGCAGGTTTGAGGGACCTCCTAGTGCAAAGGGATGCTTCTGAGTCTGATGCCACCTGTGCTCCTTCATGGGTCAAGATTTGTTTTAATAACAGAAAACAGGCGTCTAAGCTTGCATTTCATTTTCTGATGGGAAAACGGGAGTGGCATCTGAAGGGGTGTCTCTTGAAGGACACAGAACACACTTTCTTATAATTGTTTTTAACCTGGAAGGCTGTTGGGCTGAGATCAGGCACCCCCTGGCAACTTGTTAAGATGACCTTTCTGATTTATTTTTTTTAAGTAGAAAACCACTCCAATTCGATCTCAAGCTGACTTGAAGAAACTGCCTCTGGAAGTGACCGCACGACCTTCAGGAGAGGTAAATGGCATAGTGCTGCAGGCTTTTACTCTTTCGTGCTTCCTTAGCTGCTCTGAACAGCAGTTCCTCACTCTGCCACCTTTCCTCTCTCTGTATCCACACTTGTTTCAGCACACCCGACCTCAGCGCCCACGATCTCCTCCTTTGCCTGATGTAATCAAGAACGCTCCCAGCAGACCACCAGGATCTTCACCTCCTCCCAAGTTCAGCAGTCATCTGAAAAAGAGCTCTTCAGATCGTCCAAATACCAGCTCTTCCAAGCTGGCCAGCATGCTCTTCACAGAGGAGGCCAGCACTTCCAGGACACACCAGAACACTCTGACATCTGGGAAGTCTAACAGCACTTTAAAAACTCTTGCCAAACCAGGTACAGCCACGAAGTCCTTCTCTACTGGCCTGCAGAGCCCTAAAAGCCCACGTGAGACATCCAGTCCAAAAGCTGCCAAGGTGCCAGCAGTAAAGAAATCTGCCTCTGGCAAATGTTCACAGGTGAGAGTCAACAGGATAAAACCCCTCAGCTCCTCAGCCACTGTCCTGCTCAGCCTGTCTGCTTTGTCCCGTGAGATGTGCACTGTGGGCCCTGCGCAAGACAAGAGAACTTTTCCTTGACTCTTGGGTTAGGGTGCCATTTACACCCCTTGACAGGACTTGTTTCATCTCTCTTGTTAGACCAGATTGTTTCTTTGGGAAAAAAAAAAAAAAAAGAATGTGAAGTGGTGGGTTGAGCATTGGCATGATCATGTAGCACCTCTAAAATCTTTCAGAAAAGCTGATTAACTTCCAAACTGGGTGTTGGGCATTTTTTCTCTTTTTTTTAACTTGGCTGAAAGAAGGTTTTTGGTTGATAGCAGGCTGGAATTAACAGCTAGAGCTTGTTTGCTTCCTACAGGCCTCCAGCACTCGGAAGAGGACCTTGAACATCCCAGAGAATGGGTCTGAAGAGGAGGGGGAGCACAAAAAGGAGAAGACAAAACGAGGAAAATTTGTGGCAGTGAAAGAAGAGAAGGATTCCAATGAGGTAGTAGTAGAGGTGAGAGTGTGCTGGTTTCCCCAGCAGAAGGTTTTTGTCTGGCATTTCTAATCTTGGTGGGAGGCAGCTAATGTGAGCCCTCTCTCTACTCCCAGCTAACAGACAGTGCTGGAGAGGAAGAGCTGATGGAACTGAAGAAAGCCCAGAAAGGTGAGAAATGAGCCATTGGGCTGCTGCTGGTATCTGACATAGAAAAGAACTTGCAGAGTTAGACTCATCAGTAAAATGTGTGATTTCAGTAATGAGCTTTTTGAATAAGAAATAGTATAAATTTGAGTCACAAACCCCAAGATGACTCCAACTTGCATGAAACATTTTGGCTGGGAACCCTTTGATTAGACCAGAGGCATTTGTGGCATGGGAGGGTCTGTGATCGAGGGCTACATCACGCTGACAGGTCTGGGACTGGGCTGTGGGGTGTAACTAAGAGTGTGTTCACCCTTCCTGAGTGGATCATGGAGCCATGCCAGCTGGCAAATGCTCAGGACTGTATCCAGACCTGCTGCACTGCTGTGAGAGAAGAGGGACCGGGACACCCCAAAAAAGGGGGTAGCCAGTGTGGTACTGCACCTTCCAACAGAGAAGGACATCTCTTCAGCATGCTTCCAAGGAGCTGTCTGGAAACTAGGGACATGTGGCGAATCGTCCTAGAGGCCTTCATGAGCCTGGAAAGCCCATGTCAGACAGCCTGGAGTGCAGGAGAAACCTTCTGTCTGGACAGCCAGCTCATTTTCATGCATCTTAATGTTTCTCAGCAAGAGCTGAGCTGTGTGCCCATTGTGTTTTGATAGTGTCTGTACTGTGTGAGGGCACTGTCATCAGGTCAGCTGTGCTTCCTGCGGAATGTGCTTTCCAGCAGCCGAAGGTTTGCAAACACCTTTGCTTCTCCTCACAGATAAGGGTCTGCACGTGGAGGTGCGTGTGAACAAGGAGTGGTTCACGGGCCGTGTCACAGCCGTGGAAAGGGGCAGACACGCGATCCGGTGGAAGGTGAAGTTTGATTATGTCCCTACAGATACCACACCACGGGATCGCTGGTAACTATCTCAAGCTACTGGATTTTGGAGGCTTATTTTGCTTTCGGAAAGAAGGGCCTGCTTTACTGCCACAGATGCTGAAGACAAATATGTTGCTGTCATGTCAGGGAGCATGTGAGCTCAGGACTGTGCAGTGGGTTCATAACAAATGGGCCGGATAGACTCCATCAGTCATGCCATGGAGGCAGCTGTTGTGTGTCTAGAGGTCTGAGTGACACTTGGGTACAGGTTCTGATTAAACTGTTACTAGTGGTTCAGATATGTCCAGTGTAGAAAAAGATTCCTGATGTTCCCTTAATACTTTTTCTCAGGGTAGAGAAGGGCAGTGAGGATGTGAGGCTGATGAAGCCTCCCTCTCCTGAGTACCAGGCTCCAGACACACAGCAGGAAGAAGAGGTGGTTGTGGCTGAACCTTCTACCTCAGACTGCGTCAGAATTGAGCCTGACACCACTGGTCCCAGCAGCAGCCAAGAAACAGTTGACCTTCTAGTCCAAATCCTTAGGTGGGTTCACTGCAGGCACTTGGGAGCTCTGCAGTCTGATTGCTTCAGCTTGTTAAACTCCCAACTCTGGCTTTATGTTTTCTTTCTGCACAGGAATTGTTTGCGGTACTTCTTGCCTCCAAATTTTCCAATCTCCAAGAACGAGCTGAGTTCCATGAGCTCGGAAGGGTTGTTGGCATTTCCCTTGGTAAGTCCACTACTTTTAGAAAATTAAGTTTAGGTTTTCCCGTACGTGTTCCATTCTTACGGCAAATGTGCATACTGTTGATGCAAGAGCACACTCTTGAAGAGGTGATTTGGATACTCGGCAGACTGACATAGCTGAGGAAAAGAATGAGATCTCTGAGAGATGCTCTGAGTCTTGTGACAGTTGTCTGAGGATAATTCTAGTTACCATACATCTCTGTGGGAAGGCTGTTGGCTGCTACTATCTCAAATTCTTATCTATCACTGTTAAACTTTTAAAAATAGAGATGCCAGGTTAGAGGTTTGTAGAAGCAGGATGCAGGCATATTTGTAGTTTTTGCTCCCAGCCTTGTAACTTAGGAGGAGGCAATCTTAAAAATGGAAGAGAACATGGCCTCCATTTATCTGAGTACAGGTGGGGCCGAGCTTCCAGCAGTGTCTGTGGTGTCTGTGAGCTGGTACTGGGAGATCCAGTGCTTACTGGAATGCAGAGCAAGGGAACGGGCCTCTCTGACTTCTTCCTTCTCTGACATACCAGCAAGGGAGACCTTTCCAGGAGGCACCTGTACATGGCAAAAACCACCTGCAGATGACCAAAGCCAGTGCTGTGTGGTACTCCCATGCTCGCAGTGTGTGTATTGGCAGTTTCTCTCATCTCCTCCTCTTCCCCCTGTTAACTCAGGCATCTGCTGGAGTTACCACTCCTACTGCTTCCACAGGACACCTTGGTCCTGTCTGGGATGTTTGGCGAGTGCAGATGTTCCTACCTCACAGTGACAGGCTGTGTTATCTGGGTGATCTGTACCAAGGACACTCACAGTGTACAGGGGCTGTCAAGTCTTGCTGCAGCGCACCTGTGAGTTCACGCTTTTTAAAATAAGTTACACCCTTAATCTAAATTCAGGCAGCTTTGGGGGCACTCCTGGTACTGGAAGAATGTGAAACCTCTTGTGAGTTTTGTGCTGGCTGCAGTAGGCAAAATCAGATATAAATGTGAGCATGGGCAGGGCGTGCAGGAGATGTGTTGTGGGGAGGATTTGGTCACAGGGGCCGGAAGTTTGGTTCTTCTACAAGCCTGTGAGTGCTGCTGTTTTTGTGATGCTAGGTGCTTTCTCTTAACATATCATCTATTGTGTTTTGTCTGCTGCAGAAAGAATATTTCAAGCAGTATGAGATGGATCTGCAGAACCTGTGTAATTCGTATCAGACACGCGCCGATGCCCGGACCAAAGCCTGTGAGGAAAGCCTACGGAACTCGGAAAGGAAGCTGAGGGAAACAGAGGAGAAACTACAGAAACTGAGGACTAACATCATGGCCCTTCTGCAGAAAGTGCAGGAGGTGGGTGAGGAAGAGAGGCAAACCCTGATCTGCCCCAGAGTAGCCACCTGGCCCAGGCTCTCTGGGCATTCCATGTGTTTCAGCCCAGCGTCTTACTGGGCTCCAGCTCTTCCTCAGTTGGGAGCAATGTGGACTCAGCCCATCAGAAGCAGATAAGTGCACAGCTGCTGTCCCTGCCCACTCTTGGGGTCCAGGCCCTGGGAATCCCGTTGAGTGTTAATTCTCACAGAGTGATTTGTCATGGCACGTGCATACTGCACGAGTTCTGTTTGTTCTCTGCATTCTGCTGCAGAATTTCCCCAGGCATCCCTCTGCAGGGATTTTTTGCCCCATTCTTGGGCAGATTCTGAACCCCTTACAAAAATGCAATTTTAAGCAAATGATGTAAAAAAATCTTATGGTGAAACCTATTTATTAATTATACTATTAAATAATTAAAATAGCAAATATTTATTTAAGTAAAACCCATAAATAAATAAACTTTAAGTTAAAAAACTACTGAAATAAAATTAGTATCAACCAATGGAGAAGCAACTGAAAACAGCTGGAAGCAGTTGTTCCCTGTTAGGAAAATGTGTTAAAGCTAAAAAATCCCAACCAAAGCTAAGTTGACCCAGATCCACACAGTAAATCCATCACTTGAGTGCACTGTTTGAGCCTCAGGTGCTGACGGGTTTCCAGATGTTGTCTGTCAGGCGCTGACAGGGAAAGCTGCTCTCACCACAGCTGTCAGCAGCTGATGGGTGCTGGAGGTTGCAGCATAGAGGCTGAGCAGACCACAGGTTGAGGAGGATGCTGAGCTGCTCTGGCTTCTTCATTCTTGCACTCTTCTTCAAGATTCACTTCTCACTGGTATTTCTTGTTTCAGGACATTGATATTAATACAGATGATGAACTGGATGCATATATTGAGGACTTGATCATGAAAGGAGACTGAGCAGCCCCAGTATGAGTCCTGGAGAAGTGCAGAGGAGCTGGCTGCTGCAGTGGGAGATGTGGTTCCTGCAGGAGTGGCCTGGGGCAGCTGATGATGGAAAAGGGTTTTTAAGCAGTGCTCCTGTTGGTGTGCTACTTGTTCCTCTGACTGTACGTGAAAAGCATTTGTGCTGTTGGCAGGAAAATTTTCAACATTGTATTTCTCTGAATCTCTTTCTTTTGTTGATAAATATTTATTTTTAAAAGAAATGGGAACTGTGCCTGATATGATGGGTGGGTTGCTGCGTGTTTTTAGCGATGTAAAAGTGTGAGTACCCTTCTTGCATCTAAACCTGGGAGCTCAGAGCATCCTGCCTAGCAGGTTGTCTGCAATAAGAACCTGGCAGCAAATAAAAAATAAACCTTGAGTTCTGGCAGAGAAGGTCAGGACTTAGACATGTAAGATACTCAACTTGGGCTAGAGAAAGCCAAGCCATGAATTTGAGCTGTTGAAAGGAGATGTCCCTGTATGAGCATGAGGGGAAGGAATAGAACCTCAGTAGATCGGGGGGGATTGGCGCTGGCACATTCCTGAACACGAGGTCACCGTAAGCAGGTGGAACTGCCACCATGCTAACAGCCAAGAGACTGAGGATCCTTTCTAGGAGAGCATGGCCTCCTGGGCCATCACAGTGGGCTGTGAGCATCAAAGGAAGAACACTGGAGTTTGGGTTCTCCACTTGCAGTCACCTTACCACACACTTCTGCTGCTGTTTCTTTGAGACATAATTGCAACATCAGAAGAACTTGACCACCTGACAATAAAGTGACCCCTGTTCTGTTGTCACCTCCTCAGGTGTGTGTTGCTTTGATCGACTTGCACTTCTGGGTAATTTTATTATTAAAGTGCTAGAACCTGGAGCCTTCGGAGCCCTGCATCACTGAGTGGCATCTGGCCCAGTGCCAGCAGCAAGGAAAACAGCTGTCCTTTGCCTCTGACTGCAGCCAGCTCCTGGCAGGCCACTTGTAGCTAAGGGGGCTCAATCTGAGTTTGCCAGCTGGTCAGCAGCTTCTCAGGCCTGCTAGGACAAGGTGGTTATGGACTCACACTCAGAAATGAGTCCCCTGCCAGCCAGGCACTTGGAGGAACATGGCATGAGCAGGAGCTGCTCACCACTGGGGGGTCAGGTGGAATGGACCTTTGGGGTTCACTTGACATCTGGATGTGTAATAGTTGTTTTGCAAAAACCCTTTCAAATTAAATGTTGCACAGAAAATCATTAGCACTAATTGTTTATAGTCCTGGAGATGTCCTGAGTTCTAGGAGAGAGAGAGCGTTTGCAGGACAGAGGGAAGGCTTTTGCTCATTACCTGAATTCCAGGTGCTTGTCACAACAAAGTGACTGCTGTGAAACTGCAGTTTCACAGTGAAACTGACTGCTTCCACCTGGAACCTGGGCCCAACATCCTACAGTTTGCAAAGGTAAGGAGCATCTTCCTGTCCCTGTGCACCTTCCATCACAGAGAGGCAGTGTTCCTTAGCTGGAGGAGCAGGCTCCAGTGGTGTCCATTTCATCACACATACTGGAGGTTTGTTAGTTGTGGTGACAGACTGGTGCTTCTGATGAAAATTGTCTCTCTGGAGAAGCTGAATTTTTTATTAAGGTGAAAGAAGAAATCTTTGTCCTTCCCAGGAGCCAGCAGACGTTCTAGAGAACCAAGTTTTGTTGAATTGCAGTTCAGAGCAGCTGCTGTATGCAGGCTTTAATCCCTAATACTCAGGGGGTACCGATATGGGACTAACAGCTCTTACACAGTCCTGTAGCTTCTGGCACAGTTTGATTCCCTACTGCTCTCCTGTTAGGAAAGCACTACTCTGGGTTTTTACCTCTGTTTGATGTAACTTCTCATTTCCAATTTTAACTCTCGGTTTTTATTGCATTTCAATTGTTTTAGATCTTGTTCCAAGGGTTTTTTTGCTAGGAAAAGCAAGCCAAGAATTTTTAAGTGCCAGTAAAACAACCTTTTTATTCTCAGACTCTACCTGGAAATCCTTCTCTGCAATCCTCTTTTTCGTGGTTTTGTTTTTGTAACCTTGTTAAGCAGATCTGTGTGTAATGAGTTCTTAGTAACACACCTTTAAAACCCATAGGATCAGAATGCCTCCAGCAGGGATCCAACCTGCTGTCTCCGAGCCGGGTACATTCCAAAGCTGTTACCGGGTTGTTCAGGGCCTTTTCTTCTCTTAGAATCAGGAGTGGAGGTTGTCCCACAGCTCTGGACCACACACTTCTGCTGCAGGTGTTCTGTGGCAGAACACCGGGGCGTCCCTGTCACATTTCAAAGGCTGTTTCAGCTGCCATCGAGAACCCTCTCTGCTGCTGTGCCATGACATCTCTGTGCTGTGGTTCAGCCTGTCAATACCTCAGCTATTCACTCAACCTTCCTCTTTCAGCTGTTTACAGCAGAAATACTAAGGAGGACATTGTTGTAGTTAATATTAGGAGGCCTTTTTAACATGAACTTGGGGGACTTCTGACTTTTTTCAAGCCAGCTTTGCCGCAGTGCCTTGCCTGCTGTAGCATACAGCCCTGGAGGGATCCTAACAGCAGGATCATAATTGTCCATGCTGCTTCCCTTGCCAAAGTGCCACCTGGAATTCACGGGCTCTGTCAGTGATCCTCCACCTCAGCCCATGGCAGTTGATCCCTCTCCCAGTGTGTTGGATGTGGTCCTGCCTGCACATCTTCATAAGGCTGGGTACTACTGCTGTTCCTTAAGTAGAGGCTTGAAATTCCACGTCACCAGTATCAGATCTGGGGTTTGATTTTATGGCAGCAGGATCAGGTGTTTTTTTTCTTGCAAAGTAATTCCTGCAGTCCATAGCAGAGACCAGCTGGGCTTCGAGTGCTGCTGCCTTTCAGCCATTCAACAGGGTCGTGGGGAACACGCAAGCCTCCTCTCCTCCACTGCCTTGCTCAAAAGGGGTACCAACGTTCCCTGCCCAGAAAGTCTTTCTGGTCTTCAAGACGCAGGGAGTCTTGATCTACTTGTACCTTCAAGTCCTGAAATCCCTCTTAGCAGGATCGTGTTCATGGTCTTAGAGTTCTGGTCATTCATGACTTAAAATGGCTGTGCCCGCTCGGTGGGGTTGTTATATGTTAATTAGAAATGCTCAAGATAATCAAATTATAAAAGAATACATTTATTAGTACACAATAGAAAACAGAATAATATAACATGTTGGACGCTCGTCGGGGACACACAAGTCCCATAAACAGAGCATCTTCCTAAATTAAAATATTCTTTGTAATACCTTACTAAATTTCGTGTGTCCAATTTTTCTCCTGCCTTTTTATTCTGCAGCCGTCTTGTCTGAGGGTCCTCTGTCATGGTTGCTCTGAACAGAAGGTCTGCCTCCAGAACTGCCGAATTTCTGGCAGGATGCATCTTCCTGGCACGCAGGCCCCCCCGGCTCAGAACCACCAGACAGAAATCCTGGACGAAGTTTCCAAATTGTTACAAGTAAATCCTTCCCTTAGATTTTAGGGACGGCAAAGGATACCTGCAGAAATAAAAAGTGCAAGAAATATTAGTTGCAGCATTGGGTTTCCAAGGCTGGGTGCGACCCTGGGCTACATAGTATCCCCAAAGAGCACACCGGCTGTTTAAAAACCCTGCTTTTTATATCTTTTTGATTACATAAGCTGTTACATATTAATTTACTGTCGGGTTACCTTAAAAGGTAACTTTTCTGTTCCAGACAGGGTTTTGT
>JAWWES010000037.1:1323-20529 GCA_035583135.1 Lophotriccus pileatus | reverse complement strand
TTTGCCCAAGGCCCCGAGGCAGAGGTGGGGCTCAGCCCCTGGGCAGGAATCGGGCACAGGCTGAGCCCCAGGGACACAAGACACAGGCGGTCTGAGCTCTTCTTCCTGCAGCGTCTGCCTGGGGCAGCCCAGCCAGGCCTGAGTCTCTCCAGGAGCCGCCAAGCCCAGTCAGACAGGGCTCAGCTCTCCGAGCTGGTCCCTAATGCTTTCCATATTTGTCCCTGATTCAGGACGCCATTTATAGCAATATTATTAAAATAATAAATAAAGGGTCCATGTGGACTAGAGAGACACCAGTGTGGTGTGCAACAGAATACTTTATTGAGAAAGAGCAGAGGCTTATATAGCAGTTTTGAATTGTTAAACATCACAGTAGTTAAACTTCTCGACCAATCCTGCCGAGGCACTACACTGTTCATGTGCACCAGAGTATCCCAGACTTCTCTCTTTCTTTATTCCTTTTAATCTGTTCTCTTTTACTCTTTTCCTTCTCTTGTGGGTAACTTAAAACCAATGAACTGTTTTACTAAGGCTGATATATGGCTTGTTTTAGTGGGTGTTTCCTGTGGGATGGGTCTTTGTGCTGAATGTTTGAGTGAAATGCTTTTTCCTTGGTTGTATTTTACTCCTGTAAAAACCTTTTGCCAAAATATCGTATCTTTATCACTAAATCAAAAAGAATTTCTCTTAAAGAAGAGTGTGTGACTCTTTCTCCGGACACTAATTAGAAGCTATAATGAAGCAAAAGGCATTTTAAAAGTCTGAAATAAATAATGGAAACACTCTGGGCAATTTATAGCTTACACTGGAGTGCAACATCCTTTTCTCTTTGGAGGTGCTGTCCTGGTAGTCTCTGTAAAGAGATGAGCATTCCACGTGAGTTGTGGAGGGAGCAAGGAGGAGCAGAGATCCAGGGAACTTTCAGAACTGCCACAGAACATTTTCTTTTCCTATCCAAAGCATGCCAGACAGTGAGAGCCACAGGCTCCTACTCTGGGAGCAGAGCAGGAGACTCAGCAGCCAGGGACTCAAGGACCTTGGTGCACTTCGGAGCTGGCGAGTGGCAGAATTCTTGCAGTTTGGCCCATGTGCTGCTGAAGTCATGCATTGATTTGGTTTCCTTTCTTGGAGGTGACAAAGAGAATAACCCAGTGACAGCAGGAACCCCTGAGCCAGCTGAAGGAACGTGCTTTTGGAAGGTGGAATGACATGCCCAGCTCTCTGAAAGATAAATTCAGGGCTCTAAGACAGAGAGGGGATGAGAGCCGGGTACAGGCTCGGGAATTGCTGGGAGGGTTTTTGAACCGAGAGTAGTGGAAAGGGATGTCTAAGAACAAGTCCCTTAGGAGAGGTAAGCAGAGAGGCTGAGTTTTAACCCCAGCATTACCATGTACAGGGCAAGGCAGAAAACCTTCCCCACAGAGGATTCTTGTCCATCCATCTTTGCAGTTCTGACAGATACTTCTTGTCAGAGGTCATTCTGTGAGTGTCTTTGTGTTCTTTCTCTCGAGGTGGGATGCGAGTGGTGTGGCGGGCTATTGGCAAGGTGAGCATTTTCCTGCCAGTCCAAATCAGATGTTACTTCTGGCAGGCTGTGATTTTGATGAATCCAAGCACATCCCTTGTCATTTGTTTTTTTCTCCCAATGGTGCACAACCTGACAAGTGTGGGCGGAATGGGAAGGAGGTCCTTGCATTAAGAGGTCAGTGTAAGGAACCTCAGATGGAAAATTTGGTCAGAATGTTGCGCTCTGAGGGGATCTGTCAGTATGTGCCTTTGCCTCTGTGATTTTTTTGCAGTAGCCGTCTATATTCCCAGAGGAGCAGAGCCACAGAAGGTCACAGTGCAGTCCCTGCCATGTGCCACGGGCCTCTTTGTGATGTCACGGTCTATCGTCTCCATTCTAGAATGACCCCTGGAAACCAAAGAACCAACGCCTCATTCCCCACATTGCAGCCAAACTCATGTGCTTTGGGCCCCTTTGTGATGTCACAGCCTATCCTCTCCATTCCAAAATAGCCCCTGACAACCAAAGAACATTAGACCACCACAGCACAGCCCCATGTGTATGCCTTGGGCCCTTTTGTGATGTCACGGCCTATCCTTTTCGTTCCAGAACGGCCCCTGACAACCAAAGAATCAACACCCCACACCCCATCACTGCAGTTCCTCCAGGGTGCCCTTGGCCCGATTCTGGTGTCATGGTCTATCCTCTCCGTTCCAGAATGGTCACTGGCAATCAAAGTCCAAAGTCTCACACCCCCATAGTGCAGCCTCACCTATGTGCAATGGGTCCCTTTGTGATTTCTTGGCCTATCCTCTCCATTCCATAATGGCCCCTGACAACCAAAGAACTAACACCCCACACCTCCAAAATGCAGCCCCACCTGTGTGCCTTAAGACTCTTTCTGATGTCATGTTCAATCCTCTCTATTTTGGAATAGCCATCGGCAACCAAAGAACAAATGTCCCACACCTGCAGAATGCAGCCCCACCAATCTGCCATGGGGCCCCTTTTTGATGTCACAGTCTATCCTTTTCATTTCCTTTTCAATAGCCCCTGGACACAAAAGAGCCAATGCTCCACACCCCCATAGTGCAGCTGGACCCATCTCCCCCTTTGTTATATCACAGCCTATCTTTTTCATTCTGGAATGGCCCCTGGCAACCTAAGAACCACTTTCCCAGAACCCCAAAGTGCAGCCCCATCCATGTGCCATGGGACCCTATGTGATGGGATAGCCTATCTTCTGCATTTAAAAATGGCCTCTGCAGTCAAAGCACCAAAGCCTTAAATGCCACACTGCATCCCCATCCATGTCCATGAGTCCCTTTGTGATATCACAGTCTATCCTCTCCATTCCAGAATGACCCTTGGAAACTGAAGAATCAAAACACCAGAACCCCATAGTGCAGCCCCGTGCGTGTGCCATGGACACCTTTGTGAAGTCATAGGCTATCCTCCCTGTCCCAGAATGGCCCCTAGCAACCAAAGAACCAATGACCTAAACTCACAAAGTGCAGCCCCACCTGTCTGCCATGGGCCCCTTTGTGATATCCTCTCCATGGCATATCCTCTCCATTCCGTAATAACCACTGGCAACAAAAGAAACAACGCCCTGCAATGTCACAGTGCAACCCCACCCGTGTGCCATGGGGTCCTCTGTCATGTCACAGCCTGTCCTTTCCATTCTGGAATGGCCCCTGGCAAGCAAAGAACCGGTGCTCAAAAACCCCAAAGTCCAGCCCCACCCATGTGCCATTGGCCTCTTTGTGATGTCATGGCCCATCCTCTCCATTCCAGAATGGCACCTAGCAACCAAAGAAACAACACCCAAAAACCCCAAAGTGCAGCCCCACCCATGTATCATGGGCCCCTTTGTTATGTCACAGCCCAGCCTCTCCATTCCAGAATGGCCCCCGGCAACCAAAGAAAACACTTGGCACAGTCACCCACCTTGCAGCCCAACCCATGTGCCAGTGGCCTCTTTTTGATGTTACAGTCTATCCGCTCCAGAATGGCCCCTGGACACCAAAGAAACAACGCTCCACATCCCCACCAGGCATCCGAACCCATGTCCTCCTTTGTGATGCCACATTCTATCCTCCCTGTTTTGGAATGGCAACCAAAGAACCAACCCCCCAGATCCCATGAATCATAGAATCAGTCAGGTTGGAAAGGACCTCTGAGATCATCAAGTTCCAACCCTTAATCCACTGCCACCGTCGTTACTAGATCATGGCACTAAGTGCCACATCCAGTCTCTTGTTAAATACCTCCAGGAACAGAGAATCCACCACACTTCCCTGGGCCGCCCATTCCAATGCCTGATTAACCTCTCTGTAAAGAATTTTTTCCTAATATCCAACCTAAACCTCCCCTGGTAGAGTTTAAGACTATGCCCTCTAGTCTTACTGGTAGTTGCCTGGGAGAAGAGACCTGGCTACAACCTTCTTTCAGGTGGCTGTAGAGAGTGATGAGGTCTCCCCTGTGTAGCAGAGTGTCCCAGGGATGCTGGGTGAGGCGTTTTGGGATCGGTAGTCTCCTGTGCTGTACTCTGACAAACATGGGCAGAGTGCACCCACTGTGATTGCTCAGAAGAGTCACATGTGGCCCGAGGGTATAAAAGAGGGCTTTTTTCTTTTAATAAAAGATTTGGTTGTTGGGAACCGTAACTGCCGGGTCGTGTCTTCTTATACTACATTAATGAGTCACACCCCTGAGCCTTCTCTTCTCCAGGCTAAACAACCCCGGCTCCCTCAGCCTCTCCTCGCAGGGCTTGTGTTTGAGTCCCTTCACCAGCCTCGTTGCTCTTCCCTGCACCTGCTCCAGCCCCTCCATGTCCTTCCTGAGCTGAGGGGCCAGAGCTGGACACAGCACTCCAGGGGTGGCCTTACCAGTGCTGAGTACAAGGGAAGAATCACTTCCCTGCTCCTGCTGCCACACTCTTCCTGAGCCAGGCCAGGATCCCTTGGCCCTCTTGGCCCCCTGGGCACACTCTGGCTCCTGTTCAGCTCCTGGCACTCCACACTCCCAGCTCCCTTCCTGCCTGGCTGCTCTCCAGCCACTCTGGCCCAGCCCGTGGGGCTGCCGAGGCTTGTTGTGGCCGAAGTGAAGACCCGGCCCTTGGCGTGGTTGAACCTCATCCCCTTGGAATCAGCCCATGGATCCAGCTTGTCCAGGTTCCTCTGTAGAGCTCTCCTGCTTTCCACCTGATCGACACTCCCTGCCAGCTTGGTGTCATCTACAAATTTACTAATGGTGGACTCAGTCCCCTCATCTAAACCATCCATGAGGATATTAAACGGAACTGGACCTAACACTGATCCCTGGGGGACACCTCTGGTGACCAGTGGTCACTGCCAACTGGATGCAGCCCTGTTCACCACCGCAGTGCAGCCCCACCCAAGTGCCAGGGAGCCCTTTGTGATGTCGCGGCCTATCCCCTCCATTCTGGAGTACTCCCTGGAAAACAAAGAACCAATCAGTGCCCCACAGCTCAACCCTAACCGTGAACCCTAATCCTAACCCTAACTCTAACCTTTAACCCTAATCTTAACCCTAATCCTAATCTGTTGTGATGTCATGGCCTGTTGTCTCCTGGACTATTCTGGAATAGTCCATGGCAATTAAAGAAGCAATGCTCCACATCCCAACCCTTACCCTAACCATAACCCTAACCACTAACCCTAACCCAAGATAGATCAGCACTGGAACAAGGACTGCTGGATCAACACTGGAACCAGAACTTTTTCTATCTCTTTCCCTCTCTTTTTCTCCCTGCCCTATGCTTTTAGAGTGGGTTAGGGACTTTTCCACTCATGCCTGTCTGTTCCTGGTCCATCTCAGGAGCAAGGCGAGTGTTGGCAGCATTGATAATCATGGAATCACATAGTACTCTGAGTTGGGAGGGACCCACAAGGATCACCCAAGTCCAACTCCTGGCCCTGCACAAGTCGCCCCCACAATCCCATCATCTCCCTGAGAGTGTTGTCCAAACCCTCCTGGAGCTCTGGCAGCCTTGGCGCTGTGCCCACTGCCCTGGGGAGCCTGTTCAGTGCCCAACCAGCCTCTGGGGGAAGAACCTTTTCCTAATATCCAACCTAAACGTCCCCCGACGCAGCTCCAGCTGTTCCCTCGGGTCTTGTCACTGGTCGCACAAGGCAGAGGTTGGTGCCTGAGGGAAGAAAGACTCACCTACAGATTTCCTGACACGGTCTCACTCTTGTCCAGCACTTCTTAAGAACATGACAGCACACAGGGAAACTGAAAAAAATGGATTTATTCTTGCATCATTTCACTTGCACAACCAGAATCTCATTTTTGTCCAGTATTGCTCAGCCTAAACTTGGTGGGTGCCCCCACGGTGACTGAGGCTGGGAACTGCCCAATTCCTCACACAGGAGGGGGACACATGTTTTGCTTAATTGGATCTTATCTGTAAATATTTCCCTTTTTTTAAGAAAAAAAAAAGGGGAAACTATACCATTTGTTTAGCAGCAAAAGTCACTAGGTAGTAACATCACTTGCGGGGAGGGAAATGTCACAATTTTAGGTATTAACATTGACAAAATAATACAACTGTCTTTTTTTATTACGCTTGACCTTGACGAAGTAGAATGTTCCCATCCCTTCATCACCTCAAGGATAAAAGAAATGCGAAAAATCTGTTCCTAGATGTTCCCCTGAGGAATTAAAAACTATTAAGAATAAGCTCAAAACTTTGCCAAAGGACAATTAAAATGCTCCCACTCTGCCACGTACCCTGTTAGATGAGGGAAATATGCTACGGGAACCAGAAAGATGCTCTGGTTTGCCTGCGGGAGAGATGCAGTGGTGGTGACTGGCGCACTGAGGTCAGGAAACATTCCCCCAAGTCCTGCCACTCCTCTCCACAGGCACTGCATCCCTCCATCTGTCATTGCTGCAGGGGGACAACAATGTTTCATGCAAGGAAGGCGAATGAGAGTGACTGACTGTTACAAACTGCTGGCACTCAAATCAGTGGGGTGATGCAGGGACCTAAATTCCTCCTCAGCAACCTGAGGACTGGAATAGGGGAATTCTGCACAAGCTGTTACCAGCACAAAAGTCTTCCTCAAAAACCTGCCATAGATTCTGTGGCTGTCCTATCCATGGAAGTGTTCAAGGCCAAGCTGGATGAGGCTTGGAGCAACCTGGTCTAGTGACAGGATCAAGCTACCCATTCCCAAATTCTCCAGAATTTCAGGGTTGCTTTTGCAACCCAATGAACTGTCCCATCCCCCATGCCCATTCCTCAAATTCCAAACCCGAAATCTGCATTTTTTTGAGCCCATCCCTTCCCATGGGAAGTCCTGCCAGGGGTTTCTCAGGAAAACATGAAGGTGCCCCTTTGAGTTTAAAAAGGAAAATTTTGGGACAAAACCTTTAATTTGTCTGTCAACAAAAGCCCTTATAACTCTTGCTTTTTAATGATTTTTTTATTTTAAGGAACAAACCCATTTTATTTGCCTTATTTTAATTTTTTAAAATTCTCATTCCTTAATTACTACTTAGTTTCAGCAGTTATTACCTTCAGTAAGGAAAAAAGTTTATTTATTTCTTCTTTCATAAAAAAATTCCACCTTTATTTCAATTTTTATATCCCTCCAAACCTCTTTATTCCTTATTTTTCCCTAGAACATCCTTATTCCTTGGGTTTTGGGTTTTTTTTTTTTCAGAAAAAAACCCTTATCTCCTGCTTTTTTGTACTTTTTTTTTTTTTTTTTTTTACATCAAAGAGCCCTTATCACCCTTTTTTGGTTTAGGGGGCTTTTTCTCAGCAGAAACCCTAATTTTTCACCCAGTATTCCTTGGGTTTGTTGGGTTTTTAACTGAGAAGGAAATAAATCTTATTTTAAGGTTTTTTGGGTTAAAAAAGGGCATTTTGGATGGAAAAAGCCCTTAATCCCTGAAATTTCATAGACGATAATGCCCATTAAAACTATTTATGATCCTAAATAGATATTATTTGTGTATTTTTATATATTTATATCTGTTATTATCTATGATTATCTGTAGGACCAGAGACCAGCTCAGCAGCAATGACACCTGGTGACAGCTGGTGACACCTGAGGTAAGCCAGGAGACAGCCTTCCTTCCCCAGTCCCCTCTCTGCTGACATCATAATGCACCTTCCCAGGCCACTGTTGGTGTCACAAAGAGATGCCCCACGTCACAGGGGCACTCCACGGCGAGGGCTGGGGGCTGCTCGGCCCTGCTGGGAGACGGGGGGGGGGGTGTCAGGGGGATGTTCTTAGGTTGTCCTTGGGGACAGGCAGGGCAGGGGCTCATCAGACAGGAATTCGGGGAGCAGGATGGAGGGGTGCTGCACCGTCAGCATCAGCAGGAAGCGGAGTTGCTTGTTCCCCACACTGCTGCGACTCTCCACTGAGGGTGAAGGTTTGGGGAGCTCCCCAGGGGAACAGCTGGACAGGGTTGGGTCTGCCTCGAGGTTCCCGTGAGCACGGCATGTCCCCCATCCAGGGCCAGCGTCCAATGGGAGCTGGCACTTGTCACAGTTCTGGTTCTGGGGCGAAAAGAGGCCTGGGGTTCTGGGTATGGGAGGTCCAACAGCTCCCACTGATCTCTCAGAAGCTGGCTGGGCATCAGTCCTTTGCCTTTAACTAGTCTCCTTTGGGAAACCCTCTGGTTCTTCTCATAGACACCAACATGGATTTTGGGGTGCCATCTCTTTTTGGGGGTTGGATGATCACAGGCCTGGTCCTGAGCCCTTCCCACATCCCCAGTTCTGCCCCAGCCCTGCTCAGTGAGCAGAGGGAGGCAGAACCTGGGGCGTGGCCTGGTCCAGGCTCTTTATCAGCCCTGTCACTTCCCTGATGTCACTTCCGACATGCCGCAAGTGGAACCTGATGCCTCTTTCTGATACTTTCCAGAGGTGGTGGCCATCTGGGATGTTGTGTCTGTGTACATCCTGGGACAGATGAAGATGAACAAGGTGGGCTGGCATCTTGGTCCCCCCCAGAGTGCCCCCTCCCTGAGCATCATGGCACCACCCCAAGAGAACCCCATGTGCCTCGAGCTGCCAGGACTGCAGAAATGCAGGATCATGCTGGGTCTATGCCAAGGATCATCCCCAGGAATCATTCCCTGGGTTGGAATTGCTTGGGATCTTATGTAGACAAGGAATTTTGGCAAATATTTTGAAGAGAGGAAGTAAGAAAATGGAGAACGTGGGTTTTTCATTTTTCCCCACAGTTTTCACATTTCTTATCTCCGAAGTATTCATTCAGCTGTTTTGTCTTCTTCCTGGACAGGGTGTCCTGGTCCCAGGACTAGGGACCTTCGCTGTGGTCCATGAGCAAGTTGATGGAGCAGAAGAGGTGTATGTGGTCCGAAGACCTGTGTTTCAGTTGGACATGGATGTGTCCTGTCTGCGGGAGCTGATGTTCCCCACAGTGATTATCCCTGGTGAGAAGGGATCCTACTCTACATTTGGGAGGAGGGTGTGCCCCTCTTCTTTGGGAGAGGGAGGGAATTGCCTCCAAAGCTGGGGTACAGAAACAAACCCCTCTTTCTCTATGGCATTTTGTAGTGAATTTCATGTGGAAATTTGCTCAGCTCTTGTCACGACAATGCTCATCCTCATCCTCCTCACAGGTGATGTTGAGATCGCACCACTGGACTACTGGTGGCTGTCACAGACCACGTCCCTCCCGCCAGACATATTGAGGGACTGTGTGCAGGAGACCATCCTCCTGTACTCCTTTCAGCTGAGGGACGGGCAGCGCCTCGCCTTTGCCTTTGGGGACATTGGCATCCTGTCCTGCCAGGACAGTGTCCTGTGCATGCGCTTCCACCGCAGCTGCGTCGAGAGGCTGGAGAGCTGGGACACCTGGGTGGCTCTGCTGCTCACTGTGAGCTGGAGTTTGGGGACACTGATGTGCTGGAGAAGAGCAGCAGGGCTGGGGAAGGGGCTGAGGCACAAGTCTCATGAGAAGCAGCTGAGGGAGCTGGGGTAGCTCAGCCTGGAGAAAAGGAGGGCTCAGCAGGGACTATCTTGGTCTCTGCACCTACCTGAAAGGAGGGTATAGCCAGTTGGAGGTCAGTCTCTTCTCCCAGGTATCAAACGACAGGATAAATTCCACCAGGATATGTTTAGGTTGGATTTTAGGGAACGTTTCCTTGCGTAAGGGATTGTCCAGTTGTGGCACAGGCGGCCCAGGGCAGTGGTGGAGTCACCATCCCTGGAGGGATTTAAGACACGCCTGGGTGTGGCATTTGGGGACATGGTTTAGTGGCATCCTTGGTTGGACTTGATGGTCTCCAAGGACCCTTCCAACCTTAACGACTCTGGGATTCCGTGATCCTAATGTTCATGGATAAGGTTTGGCAAAAGGGAGTCGGCGAAGTGGCTCCTAAAGGAGCAGGAGACAGGTCTGCTTCCTCCATGGGGATCTTCTGCTGGCTGTGTGTCATTCTGCAGAGGCTGTGTGTGCAGGATGCCAGTCTCAGTGATGGAGCCCCCACTGCTCAGAGGACGCAGGCTGCAGGGGCCCACTCATTCCCCAGGTGAGTGTGCTTCCTCGGTGGCTTCCCGGTTCCTTTCTGCAGCGTGTGGGAGTTGCCATTCCTCAAGCCTGTGTCATCATTCCCTTTTGCAGTTGGCTTCAGTGATCCGTGTGGGTCCCTTCCTATTCAGTATGATGTCATTCTGTGATTCCAGGTTTCAGCTTGCTCTGTCTGAGGCTTTCTCTACCTGGCACACGAAGGTTGCAGAGAAGCACAGGGTCAGAACAGGTACGGGATGGGTCCCTGCTGCTCTGCCCCACATGGGATGATCACAGCCTGGTGATCACTCACCCTCACAGGGCTGTTCCCAAGAACTTCCTCCTTTCCCAGGGGCACAGGGGCATCCTGACAAGTTTTCCCTCCCTATGCTACCAAACCAGAGGCCAGGCGTGAGGCAGCAGGAGCCAGGGATGAAGCCACCTGCCAGGTGAGATCCTCGTGGGAAGGGATGGGAGGGATCCTTGCAGACCTGGGTGACAGCCTCCTCAGGCACTTGGGCTGTAGTGACTCAGGAAGGCCCATGGGAAACAGCCCCAGATCCCTGCTTCTCTCCAATGCCTGGGGAGCTTTGGCCCCAGAGGAAAACAGGATATCTGCCTGCCCTGTGCTCATGCTGACTCCTCCTCATGTCTCTGCAGTGTGGTCCCCCTGTCCCCAGGCAGTTTTCCTGGGATGGGGGAGGCAGGTGGGCAGGAGTCAGCTCCCTCAGCCAGGCTCAACACCACACTCCTGGCCTCCAAGGACTGCCAGAGAGCACTGCAGGTATGTGCCACATGGATCAGACCTGAAGAAAGCTCCTCCAAAGCTGAGCCTAACTGTGCCTGACACCTCCAGGAGGTCTGGCAGCTGTCTGCAGAGTGGGAGCATGGAAATTCCCACTGGAGAGAGCAGAAAGTGGAATGGGCAGCGTGGGAAGCCTGGGCTGCCAGGGAGGATCAACAGGTCCCCCAGGTAAGGGCAGGGACCCTGTCTGTGAGGGCACCTTGGCCTCTCATAGAACTCTTCTGGAACAGGGGCATGGAGGGTGGCATTGAGGGGCAGGAGGGACCTCAGGGGGATCAGGGAAGACCTTCAGGGGGTGGAGGAGTGGTCCCTTGGAGGGGTTGGAGATTCCTGGAGGGCTTAGGGGGTCTCCAGGGCTTTGCAGGTCCCTGGAGTGGTTTGGGGGTAATCCCTGGGGATTGGAGGGATCCTGGCGTTTTGGGCGACTCTTAGGACCGAGGGAGATGGGAGTCCTTGGGGGTCTGGATGGAGGAGGGCAGTCTCTGAGAGGGTTTGGTGTGCCCTGGAATTGTGAGTATCCTGGAGCTTTGGGGGGACTCTTAGGACTGAAGGAGAGGGGATTCCTTGGGGGAAATTCCAACCACAGGGCAGAGTTTGCCCGCTCATTCCCCAAGGGAGAGCTCTGGGAAGCAACAGCAACTATCAGCCATGGTGTGGTGTGGAGTCTCCCAGCTCCCACCTTTCCAGGGCTACTGGGAAGTGTCACCTCTGGTTTACTGAAAGCAACCCCTCCTTGGCAGATATCTGGCCCTGGAGGTCCTTGGGCTCTCCATCCTTTGCTCCAGCCCCAGAGAAAGTGGGTCACTGTGACATGGGGGAGCACTGGAACCCCCCTTCCCACAGGGGAGATGGTGGAGAGATTCCAGCCTGGGACCAGGTGGGTGAATGCAGGGCTGGATGGATGGATGTGGGACTGGGAGGCACAGGTTGGGGCAGGGGGAGAGACAGATGGCAGCTCTGGGAGAATCATTTCTTGTTGTTGCAGGCACCTTTCCCCACGAGCCATCCAGGTGCTCCACGGGCTGGAGCCGCATCAGACACGGAGGAACATCTTCACGTTTTTGGCTGAGAACAAGCGGCGGCGGCAGGAGCAACAGAAGCAGCTCTGCAGGTAACTCCAAGAGATAGAGTTCCCACCGCCCGTCCTCTGAGGCAGCCCTGCGGGACAGAAGTGGGTTTTGGAGGCTGCCTTTGGGGTGGACGTCCTTGACACCCACTTGGACACCCAGCATGGGCTTCACCTGTAAGACGGAAAAGTCCTGGTTGGAGGCAGAGGGACTCTGATGGCTGTCTGCCTGCTTTCCAAATCCTGAGAGCGTGCCCTCCCTTGGTAGAGTCCTACCCCACGACACCTTGTCCTGACCAGGGACACCAGTACAGGACACCTGTAGGGGACACCCAAGGTCTCAGCCCAACGTGGCTTTGCCCCAGCTGTACCAGGGACCTTCTCACAGGCTGGGAAATCACCAGGGGCATCTCCCATTCCAGGGACACCTTGAGGTGATCCCATCCCTGGTGCCCTGAGCCAATCCCACAGGAATTCTGTGCCTTCTTCCTGCCCATATGACCAGACACCTCTCTCTCCCCCCTCAGCTCCAGATGCTGGTCCAGCGGCCAAGGGGCAAGGGCTGGAGAGGTGCCTGCAGCTGTGGCTGGCAGTGACGGGCCTGGGAGGCAACTCACCCGCTGAGGTCCGCCTGTGGATACAAAATAAATACCGCCGGGGCTGTTCCCACCTGGACTGAGTGGCCTGGGCCTGGGGATGGAGCCATCTAATGGCTAGGACCATGCTGGGACCGTGGCACTTGGGGGGTTGTGTGGGGGCGACACGGGCTCTTCAGAGTGGTGAAGGTGTGGGTTTGCCTTCTGCTCAGGGTGAGACCGAGCAGCAGGTAGGCCAAGGTGGGCACCCTGTTAGTAGGTACCTTCTAGAGACCTCCTCTTCAGGAGGAACAGTAGGTGAGACTCCTTCAAAAGCCCTGGTCTTCATGGGGTACTGTACTCCCCTGCTACCTGTCAGGAGAAGAATTCAGACACCTGGGAGATCTCCAGAGTGCATTTCCTGGCACAGGTGATAGGGAACTGAGAGGAAAAGGTGCCTGTCGAGGTGCCACCACTGTGGGATGAACTAGTTTTAACCCACCACTAGGGTTAAAACTTAGGGGAGACTAAGGATTTTAGGGTAAAATCCCTGCATGGAATGCGGTCAACATGCTCCCTGTACATCGATAAATATCTACCCAGAGGAATGGAGCAGAGACTACACAGTCCCCTCCATTCAAATCCTGGCAGAAAGAGGGACATTGTGGTACTTTGTTCGGGAGACCATACAGTACCTGTCAGTCAAAGGACATGGATTAAGGTGTTCTACTTGTGAGTCAATGATCATGTTGAACCCTCTCCTCAAATGCCAAGCCACGACCACCACCCCCCACCCCCGTTAGGCATGGCAGGAGAACTTTATGCCAATCAGAAATCAAAACAAAAAGGAAGTTGGGAATAGGGGAATAGTTAAGGAAGACTCCAATGAAATTGCTCGGATCAGTCGACAGGCTGAACCTGTCTTCCCCCCTATAGGGACACCTATTGGGTAAGAAACATACTCTGTGCACACTAAATGGTACCTTTATAATTAGAGTTTGTTTGTGCTTGCTTCGCTTTGTAGTACAGCAGATTGCTTTAAACACATTTCTTCAGTCAGACACTATCACCGACGACCCTCAAATCTAATTAACCAGTCACAATTTATTTTAATAAAGTGTTATTCTATAAACTGTTAGACTGAGTCCTTTACAGGTGCTGGCAGTTGCCAGCAGCAGATAACACATGGGGAAGGCCAGCTGAGGGGTCTCCATGCTGTTGGTTTAACCACGCTTCCCCCAAAAAAGGATGGTCAAATCACCCTCTAATCTTCTGAATCTGTTCAGTGAAGGTTCCCCCCTTACATGATGCCAACAGATTGGTCAAACATAAAGGTTTCAGCTTCACTGGGGCATTGACAGACAAATAAATCACTAAGGGTTGAGAAAATCTCCCCTCTCTAAGAGTCAGGCAAACCCTTTCCCCCTTTCATGTGACAACTACCCACAGAGTCATTGCTGCCTGCTGGGATGTCACTGCCCAAGAAGGTGACACAATTTAAGTGGAGAGACTGGGGAACACTGGAGGGGGCATGGGTGGTCAGTGAGGGAGCACCAGGAGAGGGCACTGGGAAGACTGGGGACCACTAGAAGGTAGGTGCTGGGGAGTGGAGTGGCACTGGGAGCACAG
This sequence comes from Lophotriccus pileatus, assembly GCA_035583135.1. Lineage (NCBI taxonomy): Eukaryota > Metazoa > Chordata > Aves > Passeriformes > Tyrannidae > Lophotriccus > Lophotriccus pileatus. Next base: position 6,422 of record JAWWES010000037.1, on the reverse strand, counting down.
AGAAGACTGGGGAGCCCTGAGGAGGGCACGAGGTGCACTGGGGAGACAGGGGAGCACTGGAGAAAGCTGTTGCTGGCCTTCATCTCCCCTGGGCAGGGGGATCATCTGCCCCACCAACACTAGGGACAGATATTTTCTTTCCCCAGGGAAGGAAGGCACTGTCATCCTCTTTCAGGACCCCACCTCCCAGATTTGGATACACTTCCAAAATTTGAACATGTCCAGCAATTGCTCCCACACAATCAGAATCTCTACATACTGTAGAAGGGTATAAAATCCCTGTGATGCATATGAGAAATGTGTTAGGGAAGAAAGTTTGGATCAATCCTGCCTCAAGCAAAAGCAAACCCTTCCATGGGACTGTTTTTTCTCCTAGTGGATGCACTTAGTGGGTGATACAAGGAAACATGACATGTACCTCAAGGGGATATGATTTTTGGGTGGGAACAGTCTATAATGTTGAATTGTATACTATTGGTTGCTGAATGACACTGCCACTGTGTGCCATGACAACCATGGTCAATGAGCATCGACTGCCCCAGATACACCTCCTGATGCAGCTTGCAACCAGCTCACAACATACCAGCCATCCTGCCCTGGAAGAGATCTAGGAGGGGTAGAAGCCTCAGCCATGGACTAAATGAACTCAACAGACATCTTGGAGGGATGGCCATTGAATAGGGAAATGATACCTGTGCTTGTGTGCATATGTATAAATGTATATGTGTATAGTGGGAATGTATAGGATCTGGGCATGACTTAGATGGTACAGAATAAGGGCTAGGCCATGAACAGCTGTCCTAGTTCTGGCCCAGATCAGTGGAAGGCATGTGGCCAAGACACTGAGTTATTCCATACCACCTCATGTCATTTTCAGGGCTGGGGGAAAGAGACTCTCTCACTTCCGAGCAAAAGGGGTGTGGTTTCTGGTGGGGAGCAGGCATGGCAAATAGAGCAGTCTGGCACAGGGTCCTTCCACCACAGTCATTGTCCCAGGCTTGCTGAGCATTTTGCACGTAAACCACTCTCTCTGAACACTTTCTTTATTAGTATTGTTACTGTTACTGTTTATTGTCTTATCATTTGCAGTAAAATTGTTCTTACATCAGCCTGTAACTTTCACCTTTTTGATCCTCCAGTTCTCAACTCCACCCCTGTAGCTGGAAGTAGAAGGGGAATTGAGGGGAACAAGAGAGTGCCGTCAGGTTTGGGAATGTTTTGGGGGTTGGTGGCACTAAACTGGGGAGTGTCATTCCTAAACCATGACAACATGTTTCAGACACAAGGTCACAGAATCATTTGTACAAACCCCCCCCCTTTTTTTTTTTGTACAAAAAAGGGGGATCTGTGCGCACCCTCGGTTAGTTCACAGACACCAGGCTGGGTGGGAGTGTTGATCTCCTGGAGTAGGAAGCTCTGCAGAGGGATCTGGACAGGCTGGATCCATGGGCTGCCAATTCCGTGAGGTTCAACAAGGCCAAGTCCTGCACGTGGGTGGCAACCTCATGGAAGGTTCCAGGTCTGGAGCAGAGCATCTGGAAAGCTGCCCAGTGGAAAAGGACCTGGAGGTGCTGGTCAACAACAGGTAAACCAACACAAGCCAGCGTGTGTCAAGGTGGGCAAGAAGGTCAGTGCCCCCTGGCCTGTACAAGCCATGGTGTAGCCGTCAGTAACTGTCCCCCTGTGATGGGCACTGCTGAGGCATCTCCAATCCTGGCATCAGTTTTGGACCCCTCATGACAAGACACTGAGGGGCTGGAGTGCATGTAGAGACAAGCAACAGAGCTGGGAAAGAGCCTGGAATGCAAGTCAGATGAGGAGCAGATGAGAGAGCTGGGTGGGTCAGCCTGGAGAAAAGGAGGCTCAGGGAGAGTTCTCACTCTCTACAACTCCCTGACAGGACCAGGGAAGACAGGTGGGGGCCGATCTCTTCTCTGAAACTGGAAGCTTATTGAAATAAGCCTTTTAAAATCTCGTTCTCAACATGCAAACCCAACGTGCAAGCCAAACTTAACAGATGAAGAATTCTTTCACAAGTGTCTTTGAGAACAAATAAAAGAGACATCCATTGTTAGGTCAGTAAAGGAAAACAGCACACAGTAAAATTCCCTGCCAGCCCTCTGATGGGCATCTCCAGCAGCCACAGCCTATCAGGAACCCCACCGTGCCCAAAGGCTGCTCTGTAGCCCATATGCACAGGTCAGCAAGTCCTGGGGTGCTACTGCAACTATCCCAGAGAAGAAGCCTTTCCTTGGCATGGTTTGGGATGTTTAGGGAAGTTCCAGAGGAGGAAGATCAAAGAAAGGCTCCTGCTGCTGCTCCTAAGTGAGCACAACCAATATGACTCCTCCTCATGGCACCCCGTGGACAGCAACTAGGGCAGAAGAGATGCAAAGTCACAGAAAGGTCTGTAAAGAATGAGGGCACGAGCCAGCAATTTGAAATTGCAGATGGAAAAAGCAGAGGTGTGATCCAGAGGTCTCTAACTCACAGATCCATCCCCTTTCCACTTACAGACGTTACCTGTCTTTTCTCTGCACGTCTTTTCCTACCTGGATTGCTGCTGCCTTCAGAGGCAAGAATTGCTGCAGGAAGAATCACATTTGATTTAAGTAAGTTCTCACATGCAGGAAGCAGCAGTTTTCAGACTTGGATGTTTGATATAGGCTATAAAAAACACCAAATGCAACACAAACATCTCTGCACAAAGCCAGTTCAAAAGGTCACCCATACGACCCTCAAAGCAGCTCCCTAATTGAAGACAGAAGCCTCTGCAAAGGCTGCACCAGGTTACACACCGAGAACATCTTTGAGTCTCCATCCCCTGTGTGAGAACAATGCTTGTGTCAGGGATGTTCAAGGGGGCTCCTCAAGTTTCATGGTGTACAGCATGCTGGCTTCCACTGAGCTGCCTTGGCTCTGCAGGCAGGAAGATGAGGAAAGAAGAAGAAAAGAGAGAGGCAGAATGAAAAATAACAGAAATCACAGCACAGGCAGCCTGTCTCATCCAACACACAGGAGAATGAAGAATGGGAGGGAATACCAAGAGATTCTCACAACTGCATCAGCTATGGCAGGAGTGCCAGCTGAGCGTGCAAGGTTTAGCTGGGACAGTCAAACCCTGCCAAAACACTGTCTTCTGGAGGACAGCATTTCCTGCATTTGGGGATAGAGGCAGGAAACAACAGAAAAGGGCAATGGCAGCACTTGTCTGGAAGTCCTGTGTGTCTCAGTTTAATGAGACTGAAGAGTTTTGCTAAGGAGGATGAGTTACGAGGAAGACCAAACTCTTCCCTCTAAGCAATTGTAAATCCGAAATGAAGAGGCTCCAACTGAAGAAGTGTGGAGAAAGGAAAGGTAACAGCCCTTTCTTAAAGGGTATATGTGTATTGGCAGAACAACAGACGAACACAAAACCAACCAAACAATAATCCTGTACCCAAAAATCCGTTTCACAAAGGAAACGGCTCAGCACTTTCTGGGGGAAAAAGGAGGGTCTTCCCATTAAATTCATGCTGGCTGCGGCTGGCTGTGGCCAGGATTTCCCCCGCCTTCGTGGAGAGACACACGCCGCTCCTAACATGGGAGCGGAGGAGGGAAAGGGAGATCTTCTCCCCAAAAGGTTCCTCTGAAAGTGGGTCAAGCCTCTCCAATGAAGTATGAGCAGGTCTGGGCTGGGGGCAGAACAGGGTGCAGGAAAACAGAGGCAAACCGGGGCCAGAAAACAGTCAGATGACCAGGTCAAAAGTAAAGTGCACCTTGGACCCCTTCAACTCACACCTTGCCTGGGTTAAGGCAGAAGTGAATGCCTCCCATTTCTCAGGAGAGAAGAAAAAAAAAAACCTTCTTACCCCTCCCCACAGTCTTACGAGGGCCATCAGCTTGGAATGTAGGCCTGCTAGTTAGCTCTTTTGTGTGTGTCCATCACCCCAGCCAAGAGAACCAGCCTCTCCCTCCCCTTGTTCAACATTCCTCTTTCTTAAGGATACAGGGGAAAGAAAAAAAATTCCACTTGGTTTTTGGTTGGTTGTTTTTTTTTTTAAACAAGTAAACCTATGACACCCTACCTCTGGGAATTCAATCAGGGCTAAGAGGAAACCCAGTAAGCTTTTTTAAGGGCTCCTGCACAGCATGCCAAGAGGTGCCTGGGGGAGTAACCATAGCCTTCAGGCTTTCAGCTCCTCCCTGGAGTTACTGCTACACATCCTACCCACAAAGCTCCTGCATTAGAGAAGACAAAAATCCAGTTCAGCTGTACCTCTGCTGTGGAGCCTTTGTTCTTCCTCTCAGCGGGCATGTCTTGCTGTGTGTGTTGGGCTTCCCCTGTTACCTATCCAGGTGCTGACAGTTTGTGCAATGGCTAAATCCTCCTCAGTCTCACCTTCCTCTTCGACCTCCTCCTCATTATCCATTTTTCTCTCTGTCCTGCCTGAGGAGAAAGGATCCTTCACCTCTCTACATTTCAGGTAACCCACATCTGAGAGGTCTTTGCTAGCCTCCTTCCCTCCTTTCTTTGCAGTCCGAGAGGAGAGACCAGAGAAGTTTTGCACACAGCTGCTGTTGCTGCTGCTCTCTCCCAGCCAGGCAAAAGCTGAGAACTGACGCCACCATTGAGCATCACCTTCCTCTCCTCTAGCCTTTCTTCCACAGGAAGGAAAGGCTTGGGAACAGTAGTGAAATTTTATCTCAGCAATTCCAGACTGACAGGCTGGATCACTGTTTGTCAAAGCAATAGTTGAGGTACAAAACAGATTGGAAGGAGCTTAAGGAAGTCCATGGCAAAGCATTTTGTCTCCATTTTAACAAACTACTTCAAGCAGGCCCTTGAGAAAGTTTCCAGCTGTGCAGTTTAGTTTTGAAGGGGAAAGGATGGAGGAAGCTGTTTCCCCATAACACCTCTCCAACCCCCACCAAAGATGAGCTGATCACACCTCAGTCTGAGTCACCTAGAGAGGAGGAGCAGCAGGGAAATGCCATTCACTCCAACAGAACTATGTAAGGAAATTGTAAGAAATAAATTAGGCAGTTTTATCACAAGCAGGGTTTGTATTGTTACCTCATTATGAGGAGTTTTTGTGGCAGGGAGTGGTCTGCAGTTC
>JAWWES010000035.1:16175972-16219634 GCA_035583135.1 Lophotriccus pileatus | reverse complement strand
CCAAAAAAAAACTTCAAGAAACATAAAAACCCGTAAAAAACAGTAAAAACCCTTAAAAATCTCTAAAAAACCCTAAAACCCCTAAAAATCACTACAAAAACCTAAAAATTCCTAACAAACCCTAAAAAAACTCAAAAAAACCCTAAAAATCATATAAAAAACTAAAAAAAATTAAAAAACTATAATAAAACCTTAAATCCCTTAAAAGCCCTTTAAAACCCTAAAAATCTCTAAAAAATTTTAAAGAACTCTAAAGAAAATCCCTAAAAATCCCTTAAAAACCTAAAAAAAACCTAAAAATCCCATAAAAAAACCTAAAAAACCCCTAAAAATCCCGTAAAAATCCCTACAAAAAATTAAAAACTTTAAAATCCCTTAAAATCCTTATAAAACCTAAAAATCCCTAAAGAAGCCTAAAAAACCCTAAAAATCCCTTTAAATCCTTAAAAAAAAAAACTAAAACAACCTAAAAATCCCTTAAAATCCCTAAAAAACCCTTAAAGTCCAAAAAACACCATAAAAAATCTCATAAAAATCCACAAAATCCCTAAAATACCCTTAAAAATTCCTAAAAAACATTAAAACCCTTAAAAATCCCTAAAAATCCCTAACAATACCTAACAATACCTAACAATCCCTAAAAAATACTTAAAAATCCCTATAAAACCCTAAAAAACCTTAAAACAACCTAAAAATCCCTTAAAATCCCTAAAAAAACCTTAAAGTCCAAAAAACACCATAAAAAATCTCATAAAAATCCATAAAATCCCTAAAATACCCTTAAAAATTCCTAAAAAGCATTAAAACCCTTAAAAATCCCTAAAAATCCATAAAAAAACCTGGAAAAAACTAAAAATGCCTAAAAAAAAATAGAAAACCCTGAAAAATCCTTAAAAATCCATAAACAAACCTTAAAAGTCACAAAAAATCCCCCAAAAACACGAAACGAACTAAAGAAAAATAAAAACCCTTAAAATCCCTAAAAAAACTAAAAAAAATCCCTTAAAAACCCTTAAAATCTATGAAAAAAACTCGAAAATCCAAAAAAAACCCTAAAAAAACCCTTAAAACCCCCCAAAAAACTCTAAAACCCCTTATAATTCCCTAAAAAAACCCTAAAAATTCCTAACAAACCTTTAAAAACCCTAAAAAACCCTCTAAAAATCCCTTAAAAATCCCTAAAAAAACTAAAAAAACCCTAAAAATCCCTAAGAAAAAACTAAAACTTAAAAATCCCTTAAAAATTCTTAAAAAAAAACTTGAAATGCCAAATAAAACTAAAAACCCCTTAAAATCCTTTAGAAGCCTTAAAAACCCCTAAAATTTCTTATAAAACCCCCCAAAAAACTAAAACCAACTAAAAATCCCATAAAAACCCTCCAAAAAACTTAAAATCCATTAAAAATCCCCAAAAAAACCCCTAAAAAAAGACAAATCCCTTAAAATCCCTATAAAACCCTAAAAAAACCTAAAAATCCCTTAAAATCCCTAAAAAACCCCTAAGACAACCTTAAAATCCCTTAAAATCCCTAAAAAACCCATAAAATAAAAAAAAACGTAAAAATCCCATAAAAATCCATAAAATTCCCTAAAAAACCCTTTAAAATTTCCTAAAAAAACCACTAAAAAACCTAAAAATCCCTAAAAAAAAAGCTAAAAAAATTTAAAAAAAACACCACCACAACACCACCACCACACCCAACCTTAACTTCTAACTCCAGACCAATTTTCTGGTTGTCCACAAGGTGGCAGCATTGCCGTTGATTTTTCCCTTGCAATTTCGGGTTTCATTCAGTAGGTGGTGCTTTTGTCCATTATGTGCCTATTGCAGTTCTCGGGTTTTGTCGGTAGGTGGCAGTGTTCCATGTAACCTTTACTTGCAGTTCTTTTTTTGATCACTAGGTGGCAGTGCTGTTGTGTGGATTTTCAAATGACGGTTTTTGTGGCACTTCTCTTCATTCGTGTAGCAGTTGTGGTGCAATGTGCTAACCCTAACCCTAAGCCCAACCCTAAATTTGTCTTATTTAAAAAAAATAATACTTTTTGGTGTAATTATCTTTTTTGTCCACAAGACGGCATCATTTCCATTAATTAATTAATTAGGTAATTGGGTAAAATTTAGTTGGGTAATTAGTTAAAAATAGTTAATTACACAATTAGTTTAAAAATTAATTTCTTAATTATTTTAAAAAATTTATTAGGTAATTAATTAAGAAATTAAATAGTTATTTAGTTCATTAGTGTAGTTAGGTAATTAATTAGCAGTTCGTTGCCCATTCATCAAGGGGTGGGTGTTTTCATTGCTTGATGTCTGTTTCTGTGCATAGGGATTTGCAATTTAGCAAGTTTAACAAATACCATCAGGTTTTGTGCACAGAGGAAATAAAGCTCAGTGGTTTTAGTAGCTAAAATATCAGTGGAAATTACTGTCTGGTTACAGTAGTAATCTTCCCACAGCAGTTTCAGGTGCCTTCCTTTGTAGCCCAGCCAAAGTACAAACTCCTATCAACTGCTCCCGAGAGAGGCAATTGGAATTTTAGGTGCTCAGAAAAGCGATTTCCTCCCCTAAGTCCTGGTTTACCTGCCCGAGCACCTACAGTGCTTATATTCCACCTCACTTCCTGCTTTGCATGTTCATATCAATAAAATAAACCTCCAACCTTCTCTTCCAGTCCAAGCTGCATCTTCCCTGCACCTCCATATTCCCCCACCTGTTCAAGTGTGCTGCTCCCCTCTCCTGCGCTGCTTCCTGGCACAGGGCTTATCCCTCGGCACGTTCCTTTAGCTACGTCAGGGGCTTCCCCCAGCCCCTGCAATATGCTTTCAGCATCACTGCTTGAAAGACTCACTGGGATCGACCGCAAAAGCTCACTATAAAAAGTGCCCCAGATAACCACCCAGCAGGGCCCATCACTTATCCTCTCTGACCACACGTGGAACTGCCCCGCTGTCATGAATTTGAAAAGATATGTTGGAATTTTTTCCCAGTGTTGCCCCCCACCACCACCATCCTGTTTCTGCCAGGATGGGGGTGGGAGAAGAGTGGAGCCACAGTGTGGGGCAGCGCAGGAGTGTGGAGAGGGGGAGGTCTCGTGGGAAAGCACAGTGGCGTCAGGGATACCTGAGAAGTCCTCTGTTCGGGGGGCTTCTGGGGGTTAGGTCCGGGACTGGACAGAGCAGGAGCCCGGTTTTTGGCCGTCTTGTTCTCTTTTCCTCAGAGGAAGTTTTTTTCCCACAGGACACTTTGTGGAGCAAGGTATTCTGCTTTCAATACTGCCTGAGGGAAAAGGACTTCTTATTTCGGGGTTTTTTTATGGTTTTTTTTTTGTGCTGGCTGCAAACACATGTGGCTGCAAGCAGCTTCTGAATTGCCAGGACAGTCTTGCCTCTCGCCCACCCCTCCCCAGGTTGCTGTGGGTTCCCCCTCTGCCACCTGGGGATTTGGGACTTTGTTTCTTCTGAAAGTTGTTGATTGCACCATTTGTTGTTTATTCAGATTTTTTATTAATAAAAAGTTGTTTCTTTTCCTTTTCCACACTTCTACCTGAAGTCTCTTAATTTTTAAGTTGTAATCTCGTTAAACTAAGACACCTGCCCCTTTGTCATCCTCACTGCCTATAGCTCAGACTGTCCCACGTGGGAGGGGAGAAGGGCGGATGGAGCCACAGGTGGGTGCAAGCGACAGCCGCGACTGGGGGCGTGCAGAGAGGAGGTGGTGCCGGCACGAGGCAGGGAGCGGTGCTGGCACAAGCAGGAGGTCGGGGTCCACGCCAGCCTGCAGCGCTTCACTCTGGGCTCTGGGGTTCTTTTGGGCTGGTTTCAGGGGACTGCGCACACCCTCCCCTGGTCACAGCCCTGCCCCAGCTCGCTGCACCCTGATGAACCCCCCGCACCCCTCGCTGAGCTCTGCGGGGATTTGTTCCTCCTCTGAAGGCGTCAAATGTCTGCAAAGCAAGTCAGGAAACCGCTCTGTCTTTCTTTTCCAGTCATTTCTGCCCAGCACTGGAGTGGTCGAAAAGGGAACCAGAAAAACAGGGAAAAAAACCCCAAATCGCACCATTCCAAGTCCCAGCTCCTCCCGCTAAGCCCAGGTCAACCCCACCTTCCGCCAGGCCCCGAGAGCTACAACCCCCAGGTCCAACCGTGGCTTCCCCGCCATCACCCAGCACCTCCCGCATGTCCCGCCCTGCAGTGCCGCTCCCACACTCTAACACAAGGAACAAACCCCCTTTCTCCCAACACAGGCCAGTCCCTCCCTGGCAGCCTCAGCAGCACCAGAAGGGCTGGGGGCGGCAGCAGCCCCCAGTGATGCAGGGGGCGCGCCAGGAGGGGCTGTGCGGGGCAGAGGCAGGTGCTGTGGCTTCGATCCCGCAGAAAAGGGATCCCCGGGCCAGCCCCATCTGGCACCACCGCTGGCCCTGCTCAGCCACCACCCCTCACCTCACCCACAGTTTTCACATTATGAAGACAAGATTTAATCTAGAGCACCACAAGCTCCCAACTGCAAAGGATTTCCAGAGACTTGTTATTTTTCTCTTTTTAACCACCATGTTGCCAAAGTTTGGGAAATACAATCAGCATTCCCTAAACACCATCACTTCCACATCTACCTGCGGTTAGGGGCCGATGGGCAGCAGCCTGCCCTGGAGGGGCTGCAGGGATGGTGTGAAGGCCATTATTCCCCAGGTTTGAATGACTCTGGCCATGATCCCCTGCCTGTGGACAGAAGGCCCAGAGCAAACAGAAACTCCAACCAGCTGCAGGCAGATGTTACTCCTTCCCAGTTTGCCGGGGGCGAGGGTGGCCTTCCCGTCTGGAAGTGGAAGTCATCCCCTGTGCAGAGTCCGCCCTGATCCTCGGCCTCATGGGAGCCAATTCCCTTGTCACAGCCCACTTCCTGCAGAGAAAAAACCGAAAGACTGCACATTAGGAAGACATTCTTCCCTGGGAGGGTAGGAAGGTGGCCTGCCACAGAGAAGCTGTGACTGCCCCACCCCTGGAAGTGGCCAAGGCCAGGCTGGATGGTCTAGTGGAAGGTGGTCCTGCCCCTGGCAGGGGGTGGAAGGAGATGATCCTTGAGGTCCTTTCCAACCCAAACCACTCCAGAATCCCAGGATGAATCCACGCTCTCTCTCTGCATTTATTTTGCATCATTTCCTCTCAAAAACAAAATCTCTGACTTAATTGATTGTTAAAGCCATAATTTTTAAATTATTCCAGGAATAAAAAGGGACTGTAAACCATACAGAAATCATTCCTACACCCATCAAATCATTATTAATTGGAACCTGATTCCCTCATTTCTGTCTTTGTTTTTCTTTTCTGGAAAACTTGATGATCCCTGGCTATTTTTAGGCTGGTTTTCTTCCACAGCTCCTTTTTCCGAGCTGAAACCTCCTGAGATATTCAGGGCTTATTTGGATGGAAGCCCCTCTGAAGTATTTCCTGTTGTGCGATATAGAAGTCAATAAAGCATGTGAAGAGTTCGTTCTACCCCCTTCCTTTGCAAACACCCTCCCAGTTTGTCCTTTCCAGCTCCATCCCACCAGGACCCTCACTGGATCTGTCAGCTCTGCTGGGAAAGCGACAGCAAGTGAAGACAGAAATTCAGTGCTGTGCAGGGGCTCCCTGGAGAACAGCACTTCAGTGTTCTAGTCCATGGCCTTTCCTGCTGCCCTCCCTCCTGGAGGCAGAAGATGACCCCGTACATCACTCTTTCTCTTGTTTCTCCCACACTCGCAGACCCAGGTCCTGCTCTTTTGACCCCACTTTTCAGCAGACTGGGCATCATTTTCCAGGGGCCCCAGGAAACGCATGCAATTGACCCATTACAAAGTGCAGAGCACAGGACAAGGGAAGTACAAATTTTTCATCACCTACCACCTGTAACTTTCCTTCTCCACAACACGCTCCTGTTCCTGCTGTCTCTGTAGGCGCCTGCATGAGTCCTCCTTGTGCCAGCCTTGCCACACTGCTACATGGACATAAGAAATCAACAGGCCTTGCTTGTACAACTCTTGACCCTAACCCTTGCCTTTCCTGCCCAGAGCTGAGGGAACTCTGTCATGAAATATTTATTAAAACATTAATAAACCACCTTTATTAAGAGCAGTCATCAGCCCAGTCCTTCAGGCTTTGCAGGAGTTTGTAGGGAACAGACCTAAATTCCAGTCCTACCTCTAAATTTCTAACAGCTTTACCTGGAGAGATTCTGGACAGTAACTCACACAACAGAAAAAAAACAGGCTGCACAAGGAGTAAGAGAAGGTTTGCCATGAAGAACAGAAGTTCCTGTTCTCCCTCAGGCTGGGACTGTAGGACCCAATCTTTGCCATCAACAGACAATAGAGTTGTCATGAAGGCTTAAACCTCTCCCACATAGGTATTTCTCAGAGAACTGGGCCAGCACTGAGCTACTCCCACATGTCTGCAGTGCTTTGAGGAGGGGCAAGACAACCTCCCACTTATGCTTGGAAAAATTCAAGAGAATGAAAAGTCGTTTCCCTTCTCTGCCTCTGACCCAGCACCAAAGGAGTCAAGGACAACACGAACGATGCACAGAAGGCCTGATTCAACTGGGAAAGAAAAAAACCCTAAACAAACAAAACCACCCCATATTTCAAGGTAAAAATACACTGCTTCCTGAACAAGAGAACACAAAATGCATCAAAGCCATAGAGAAAATGACAAACCAGAAAAAAAAAGAGCCAAAAGAAATGCTCTGCCTTGATATGCTCTGTGATTGATCATTCCAAAGGAAATTCCCCACAAATCAGAAGCAATTACCAATAATTTTTCCTCTGTAACAAATTAATGGCTTGGGTTTCTGCTGAGGTACTGGACATGTACATTGAGGATTCTGGGGTCTGGCAGGCTTCTTTATGGCTGATCCTGACTGGCCCAGGCCAAACCCAACCACCCCCATCACTGCTCCATCCCACACCTGGGGAGAATATTGATATCGTATAGAAATACTCCCCTTCCCTGCTACTTGGTCCTTCCTTACACATCCATGGAGCAGGTTTATTCCATCCATTGTTCCCAACAAATCCCAGCTCCCACAGACACAAACTAAACACAACAAAGGTGATGATTCCATCAGCACCCGGCATTCCGAGCTCCCCGTTCCTTGGATTGCTCATCCCAACACTCACTGCAATCTCACCTCAGCCCACAGGCTCTCTGTCCTCAGAGAGAAATACAACCCGGTGGGACACAGCTCTGGCACAGCACTGCATTTCCTCTCATTCCTGGTCTCCTCCAAACTCACAGGGAAATCCAGTCCCTCAGACCCTGCATCCCTGGACACGAGGGTAACTAGAGTCTGAACTGGATCCCAGTGATCTGGACAACTATGTTCCCAACAGCACAAGCTCGTGGTTCCATCCATCCCTCATTTCCCTCCAGGGAGTCCCAAACTCCCACACCTCCCCTGCGTCTGTTGTCTGTCCCATGGCCCAGCCCACCTCCAGACTCTTCCCCAGCACTGCATCGGCTCCAGCCCTGGCAGAGCTGCAAACACCCCCTGAGCTCGGCCCCCCGGGCTCCTGAACCCCCAAACTAATGCTCAGGCTCACCAACAGGGACCCACCTGCCCCTCTCAGCACAGCCAAACCCCACAGCTCGGTGACCCCACATTCACCTGGCCCTTTGCCCCTTCCTCTCAACCCTTCCCAGCAGACACAGCTAGGACCAGATTGGAGCAGGAAAAAGAGACATTTCCCAGGGAGCAAATGCCAACAGACAGGCAAAGAGAAGCATGTCCCTCTGACTTACCCCACCCCATGGGCAGGACCAGTGCCAGTGGACAAGGCTGGAGCCTGCTGCCTTTGGCTGCTCACACCCTGAGGCATTTGGCATCGCTGGACCCAATTCAATGCTTTTTCCTATCCTGAAAGAGAGATAAAAAAGAAAATTAAGTGCACTGGGGAAGTCAAAGGCTCCTGGCTTTCACCCTTCTGTTCTGATTACTCGCTACAGATGTTTATTCCCTAAAATCTGCTCTTACCTAGGAGAAGCTGAGCAGTTCACAGAGTTGTTGTTTGTATCCCAGCTTCCCAAAGGATTTTTCTCTCCCACCAGCAGCAGCAGCAACACCACTCCACGGGAAGCCCTAACTGAGGCAAGGAATTGACACACAACAAGCCAAAAGCATTCACTCAGCACCAAAACACTTAACAAAAAACAGTTTAGAGTTACCTTGGTCTCGCCCCCATGCGCAGGCAGAGGCTTTGGGATTCCAAGGCAAACCCAGAGAAACCCAGAGAGCAGCAGCCCCTCAGCCCCACCACGGCCTCCCTTGGGGTCACCTGGCAGGGAACTGGGCTACCCAGCCCCTGCTGTGCAGCACAGCACACAGGGAGATGACATCTGGGATCCATCCCTGGCCACTAGAGAGCATTCAGGCATCAGGGCCAAGTCCTGCCCAGTCCCCAGGCACTGCACACAGTTCAGCCCCAGCAGCAGTGCGGTTTTCTGCCTCTGGCTTCCCTCTCATTTGGAACTGAATGGTGAGGCACAAGCCCTAAGCAGACAGTGCAGGACCAGCACCGGGCACAATCAACACTGAGCAGCAAGCCCTGGGCTTGCCGGAGGCCTGGGCCTGCCTGGGCCAGGCTCTGAGCTGCCTTTGCTTTCTTCCACTGCAATTATCCTGCCCTGGGAAGTGTTAAAACACAGACTGCCCAGTGAGACATCTCCTGAAACAGAAATCAATTCCAGAAAATCTCAGTGCCACACTTAGAAACCCTTTAGCAAGGCCCCTAGAAAAGCCAAGGTGAGCTGTGATTACCTGGAGTTCCAGGAAACTGAGAGGAAGATGGGGAACGAGCAGAGAGCAAACAGCTTCAGCTGCTTCTCATTCCAGTCCCCACAGCAAATGTAGCTACCCTGGGATTTCATGTCCCCTGTGTCTCTTCCGAGCTCAGCGGGTGAAACAGGTACTCCAAGATACACTTCCTCTGTACTTGAGGCAGCACAGAACCACCACGAGGAACTGGAATCCCAAGGCACATCTAAACACGGTCCTCCGCCTGCCGCTCTCTCCACACTTTCCGCTCCCAGCGGAATGCAGGTGCCGCTCCCCAGAGGCAAGAACTGTCGACAAGAACAGAGGCAACATGTCACTTCCCCTCCCTGCAGTCCCCGATGGCCACGGGAGAGGCAGAAGAGCGGCCGCGCCCACGCCGGCCCCCACTTACCCCGGGGACGATCTCCTGGAGGGCCTTACGTTGCATCTGCCGCCGTGGGCCGCCTACGGAGGAGGACCCGGCGGCGCAGCCCCGACAGCATCCCCAGGGCACCGCGGGACCAAGCCGGGCGAGAGCGGGACAGGAGGGACGGGAGGGGGCCAGGCGGAGCGAGGCGGGAGGGGACGGGAGGGGACGGGAGCAGAGGGGGTGGGGCGGCGGATCCGCCTCATCGACAGGGCCGCGCTCTGCCAGTGGTCCTCGCGCCTCAGCCGCGGGCCGCGTCCCCGACCGGGGCTGCCACCGCCGATGCCTGCCGCCGCCCACGAACCTCCCGCCCGCGCCCGCCGCCGCCGAGCGCCCCGCCCGGTCCCCACAGCGGGAAGCACTGCGGCGAGACGGCGCTGCGAGCGCGGGCTAGGGGTCGGGGTGGATCTCAGACAAGCGGAAAGTTACCGCTCTGAGGCGAGGTATCTCTACACATCTTTAGTGTGTCATGGAGGCTTTCCGGTCCGGGCAGCGCCATCTTTGATGCGGCACTCACGAACTTTCGGTCAGGAGGCCGCCATCTTTTGTACGGCATTGGACGACTTCCGGTCAGGGGGCCGCTCTAACTTCGGGTCCCCGATTTTGCCCTCAGAATGTCCCTCAGTAATTTCCGCGGTTTTCCCTCATAATAGTCTTCCCCCACTCCCTCCCGAAAGACGGGCCCGACAAGTCCCGTCGTGCCCCGGGAACCGGCCAGGCCCCACCGCCGCCGCTCCTTCCGCACTCCGTGCCGCCGGCTCGGTCGCCCCCCACGCGGGCGCCACAGCCCTGAGCGGGCCTCCCCCGGGCCCTGCCAGGCCGCCGCCCGCTTCCCGTTCTCCGCTACCCTTCCCCTCGGTGCGGGCGCGGCCTACGGGGTCCCAAGGCTAGCCGCGGCGGGCACCGCGCACGCACAGGTCCCTTCGCTGCAGTGCCGCTCTCGGATCAGCGGGCAGCACTGGCGAGTCAGTCACTGCGGTCTCTCTGCAGGGCCGCCGCTCCGCAAACCCACGGCGTCCTCCCGGGACCGCGCCTGCCGCGACCCCAACACAGCAGCACGCAGGCCCGCCCCGCACTCCCCGCCGGGGGTCCCTCCGCCGCCCCAGAGAAGGGGTGTTGTACAAAGAGCACGCAGAGCTGCTCCAGGAAGCGTCGGCTGTTGGCCCCTGTACTCTGCTTTTAATAACAAAATGCCGCAGACAAGTATCCCAGCACCGTGAAAGCAAGATACTATGAGAACAGTTTTATTTTTGAACGCTTATCGTGACCCAAAACAAGGCACGCACGAAGGGGCAGCTCTGGTTTTCACAGAACTCGAAGTAAGAAAACTAGTCAAGAGCAACAGGCATTACACCTCAGCTTCAACATAAAAGCAATCCAGGATCACTCCTATTCAGCAGAACATCCCCATGTATATACCTCACTTGGAACATTCTGCTGTTGTCGAGGTTGCATACCAAGACTAAACCTTGTGACAGTACCAAATCAAGTGTATCCAGTTACTAGGCATCGTGTGGTTAAACTGAGGGACTCTGGCAAAATCAAATGTCACGATGGTGTTCAGAGACTCATCAGCGGTATTGGACAAACATAATCCTACATCAGTTTTCTGCATAGCTCCAGCCTATAACAGCTGCTGCCATCTTTGGGGGGGTTTGTTTTTTAATTATAGATTTTAATGGCACAAAACAAATCTTCCATTTTTACATTTGAAAGCTTAAAAAAAATGCCTCTAATTTTGAAGGGAATTACGTTGTATTAGTATCTTACATTTCCCCTCTCCAAGAAAAGTCTCCAGAGTGTGCATCTATAAATCTGCAGAAAAAGCCTAGGCACTATATGGTTCAAGGAAAACAGGGGTCTCCTCCCCGACATAATGCAAGCCAATAATTTTGATTCTCTGTGAAATGCTCTCCTACCAGTAACGATCACCTGAATCAGCCATGCCTAAAAAATTCTAGTCCCAAAAGCATGGGGCTAGATGCACATTACTTAGCAGAATTAAAAAAAAAAAATCAGAACACAATGGCATATTAATGACTACATTTACAGCTGGTCTGCAATATAAATTGAACATATTCTGTGACTACCAAAATGTCAAACGAAGGTCACCTTCAGCAGCAATTTTAAAGACACTGAGATTTGATTTTTTTTAATATATCAAGCATCTAAGAAAAATGATCCATGGAAGAGTGACGGGTTATATAAAACATATTAAAATTCAAGTTGCATTGCAATATGTCTCGTTCATCCCTACCGTGCAATCCAGAAAGAAACTATGCCTTTTGCTACCAAAGGTAAGACTAACACAGAAAGCAGCATGAAGACATTAGGCTTGCAAGATACGGTTGCCGAAAGACTAAAAAAACCCAGTTTTTTTCCATTAATGAGTCAGTATAGTTTTTAACCAGGTGAATGCCAGCAAACTTTTGGCAGCTCCTTCACTGTAGCCACACTCCCGTCCTCATTTCCCCTTCGGCAGCTGCAAGGGAGCACTGCTTTCTTGGGCCATATCTAAAGAGTCCACGATCTGGCCGGAGAAAACCGCTTCCAACCGCTCATCGAGCTCCGTTTTTTCCCTGAACACACACCAGAGCAACATCCCCGTGCACAGCACACTGAAAGGCAGCACCTTCAGCCACGGCCTCTCGTGGTCGCTCCCCAAGGACCGGCTGACGCTCCACACCCGCGGACTCGCCTTGCTGCCGGAGAAAGGAATGGGCCCTCCGCTCTCCGGATACGCGCCCGCCGCACCCTCCGGGTCCCGCCGTCGTGCGAGCCCCCTCCGGGCCTCGGGCAGGCGCGGGGGCCGCCGCACCCTGCAAAGACACGCGTGAGCGGCGCGGGGGGCGCCGGCAGCGGCGCGGTGCGGCCCCGCTCCTCATCTCCAGTGGCCGGGGCACGGCCCCCCCCGGCCCGCTCCGCACCGCCAGCGGCCCCGGCCCGGCCCCGCTCCGCACCGCCAGCGGCCCAACGCCCAGATCATTCCGCTCCGCCCCGCGCCGCTCGGAAGGGAAAGCGCGAAGGCTCCCACGGCCGTGCGGGGATCACGAACAGCGCAGGAGGAGGAGCCAGAGGGAGCAGGGACGGCTCTCTCGGCGTCCTCCGTATGCTGCAGTGGTGGTTCCACCGCTGGTGGTCGCAGAGTCCCACTTTATTCCCTATTACATACAGAGAATTGCCATATGTTCCCTTACCACAATTATGCTTTTAAAACAATTCAACGATTTCATTGCACGTTTCAGTCAGATCCTGAACGGCTTTTATTTAACATGATCGCTAAAGATGACATCAACCTTTGATTGTGGGTGGGTGGTGTGTTACGCACTGCTGTGCAGAAAACATTTCTGCTCAAGTCTGCAGAAAACATTTTAACATACAGATGAAATAACATGTTCTTAAGATTGTATTTTTTACCTTTCATACAACATCTAACAGCATTGGTTTTGAGCTGTTAGAAAACAGACCAGTGCTGTTAGATTTTGTATAATATTACACCACCTGTTACCACACCTGATCAGTAAAAAAAAAGCTGGGATTGGGCACACAAAATCTGTAAACCGGTGCCAAATCTGTAAACTACTCTTAGGAAAGAAGTTTTAAAAATGTTTTCAGAAACAAGCCAGATGTTCTCATAATGGTGAGCCCTCACATTTCCTTTGCTTTAGGGCAGAAATTCATAAAGCCAAGAATACTTGCAAGAAGGTAAATCATTTTAGTGGCATGATACATGTTCAATTTAACTGACATTCCATATGAACCACCCAAGTTTCTTCATACAGTGTAGTTCCAAGTTCCTGTGCCGCCATGCAGGTGCTCATCCTTTGATCCATTAAGAACTGTTGTCACTGCAGTTGCCAGTTTGTGACTTACATATTCAACACTGGTATTTTCAGCTGTAAAATGTAGTTTAAGACATCAGTTATTTTTGCTGTTAAGCACCAAAACGTTTTTGTCATAGAACTAATAAATAGTTTTGAAATAAGTAATCTAGAGTAAACTGAATTCTGCTTTTGATTATACAGTTCTAATCTGCAATACTGAAAAGTACTGCAGTAATTAATAGAACTACCAAACACACAGAAACACTGTGCAAGTTACATAGTTAATAGTTTAAATGGGCAGATTAAATGTTTTTTAAAAAAAATTTAATATGATTTTTCTCCTATAAAAGAAAGTCACCAATTTAAAAGAAACAAGTAAGAAAGTTTCTCAAAGCAAAAAGAAAAAAATGTCACTAATTTTAAGCTAATTGAATTAGCTCAAAGGTTCTTTGTTTTCTTGAAGTGCCAATTCTGAACATAAAAAGTGTAAATATATCTATATCTATTTATTTTCCAGGAAATTAAATTCTCCTTTGACAAACAATTCATATAATAAAGGGCATGATGGCCTGGAAGGAATGACAGAGAGGAGACAAACAAACAAAAAAAGCCCACAAAAAACAATCCACAAACCCCAACTACAAAACAAAAAAACCCAACTTTTCTGGAATTAATCCAGATTAGCCTTACTTCTTCATAGCCAGAACCAGTCTTCCCTTTTAAAAACTGCATATGATATGGTACTTACTTAACAGAAATCAAAGAGAGGGAAAAAGAAACAGGTGACTTAGTAAAGGAAAAAACCAATTCAAACAGATACAGAGAACATTTCGAGTGTTATGGAAGAAGTCAGACCTTGCGGTTAACACACAGAAAGTGGAATTACTTAGATGACACTTTTACGCTATCAATGCCGTAACACTGATTTCCTTTTAATTTGGCACATTAAGGCACAATTAAGGACTGGAGACAAACTTCAACTACAACAGCAGTCAACATTTTTCTATAAAGCTAGAATTTCAAGTCAACAGGTTTTTTGGGGGGCAAAATAAGTCCTCTTGCACAGGAATCAAAACCTAAGTACTTATTAGATACTTTGTCTACTGAATTTTTCTCCATATATCCCAGATTATTTAATTGTTTCTATAACTGAAAACAGCATTGGGGTATTCACTTCCTGAACGGACAACAATGAAAAAGAACAATAAAAAAAAAAACTCACCAGAATTAGCTTTGTATGCAATACCATGCTGATCTAATAAAACTTTAAGTTTTTTTATTTCTTCAGAAAGTTGCTTGTATTCCTAAAAAACAAAATACATTTAAAGTGATCCTCCCACTTTCCAAATGCATACCTAAAATGGGCGTTTATAAAAAAATAATGAGTCTGTGCACAGCTGTTACAGCTTTTGATTTGAAAGATTGTAAAGATAAACTGCTTATTCAAACAACAAGGTGCAAATTTTAGAAGATACATGTCTATGTTGCCATAACAGGAGCCAGCTTTTCTCAAGCCTGAGTGTAAAACTTAGGAGTGCTTTCTCTAACTATTTTGAATTTGTCCTCTAAGTAGCATTTTATCATATAACAACATTGCATTCTTAAGTTTGCTTCAGGACTAGCCTTATTATTTTATCATAATGCTACAGTCTGGAAATTTGTCACCTCCTCAGCTCTTGACCTAGTAACTTCATGTAGCTTCAGTTTTTGTTAATTTGCAGAGAGAGGGATTGCTTAGTAGTTTTGACACTCATACCACATACCTGAAATCTCAAGAGAAGCCCCAATTTTTTGTTGTCTTTTGGTGCTTACATGAATAAAGATAGAGCAAAAGAGTAACTATTTAAAATTCTGTGGTTATATGAACAGCCAATTTAATGTCAATTAAGCTATGATGAAGCGAGAAAAAGTAGTACAAATTATTAAGTACTGTATTGTTAACGAGTGAGCTCGTATGAGCTCAAAATGGTGATCTTTATAAATGTATATTCAGGTTAACCACAGTCTATCTGATTATATATTAACTACTATCTGGTGTTTTGTCTTTGCTACATTTTTCAAATAAAATGACAACAGCAACTTCTCTGCATTATAATTAATTGCTTTCTGTGCTCTTTTTTTGATGTTCAGCTTGCACTCTTTTAGGGTGAGCACCCCTTCTACCTCTATTTTCCTTATTCCAATTCTGTTGCAGAACGGTTCACACCCCCAGAAGTCCTTCCAAAATGGACACAGCATAGGTCATTCTGCCTTCTGCTCGTGTAACAGCCAATGTGTCCTGACACAAGTGTGGGTAATTATCCACAGAGAGAAGCACCAGCACACTCAAGGTTGGTTACACATTTATTTGCACTATCAATTCCTTCCTATTTCCAGACTGATATTCCCCAGAAAGACTACCTTCAAAAGACTACCTTCAAGGTGTTCATAACCCAGGTGCGTACACTAATTCCTACGTGTCCCCCATCTTCTTACTGGGCATTCATCTTTACTGATTTGGTTTTGACTTAAGGCCTAGAATAAAGATATCAACTCACACTGTATGCAATGTTACATATTGAAAACAGAAAAGATAATCCCATGACAGATTTCCGCTGAATCCAAAGAGCATTTACATAATGCTCTCACGCTGTGATACAGTAAAAAGGTGGCAACTTAATTCCACAAATTTATTATTGTAAATATTATACTCTATACCTTACTGCACTTTTCCAGTGTTTTGAATTCCAGATTTATTTTCTTACTCTGTTTTTCAGCTTCCTTTTCTTCTGTTGCTTTTAGAAGTCCTGCTTCCTCAAATATCTCTTTCAGTATTTTTTTATAACCCTAAAAAAGAAAGTTCCAAAACACAACAGATCGATCCGCTCAACTGTGATCTCTGCTTGTAATTTGCAAAGACCATTCCAAGTCCTCAAGCTTCATTGTAGAAAACATTACAATTACCAGTTCACACAGCAGTTACAGAACACAAAATTATTATTTGCCAACTGCAGAATAAATGCATCTACTCCAAAAGGAGAAACTGCAGAAGCCAAGGTTTGGCTATTGACAGTAATTGTTTTTTTCACCGAAAAGAGTTGGAAAAAGTTAATAAACCTGGTCAGTTATTAGTTCATCATACAGAAGCTGCTCTGCTTCATCCCACTTCCTCTGCAGTACTTCAGTCAGAGTTGGATAAACTGAAAAATGGAAGTCAAATCATGTAAAAACCAACAGCACTGTCCTGCATTAATTAATTCCCCCTCTAATAGCATGCAAGCATATTTGTTCTAAGAACTCAGTGTTTCCATACAGTAAGTAGTCTCTACTACTTTCAAGAGTTGCAGTTAAATTGCACTTCACACATTTAAAGTTTCTGTAAAACGCCTCTGACCACAAATTTTTCTCTAATATCCAGCTGCAAGGCTTCATATTTATTCACTCAATGTGAGTCTGAGCTCTGCCTTTTTGTAAAATGAGCAGATACTACAAGGCTGATTCCTACAACCAGGCCAAGAATAAAGAAAAAAAATAAATCCCTCACTGGGTCTATATCAGCAGTGACAATTCATTTGAGAAATATCTGTGTGTTCTAATGACTGAGATTTAAAATACACTTTGTATTATATGTTACATGTAATACTCACTTATATCAAGGTTACACACCTGAAAAACCTAAAAATGTACACTCTCAGGTTAGTGTAAAATGCCAACTGCTCCACAAACTATTTTCTAAATCTTACCTAAAAGAGAGTGCGGATGGCACACGAGAGGAGTCTCAAATGTCAGAGAGTAAACACAAGTACTTGGCTCAGACACATAAGCCAATTTATTGCTCTTTCCACAAACAAGGTGAACCTAAACATCAGTAAAAACAAAGATGAGCAAAAAAGGTCCACATGAAACAGGACCAGCATTGATGATCAGTTTGCTGTGTTCCAATGCTAGCATGTGCATTTCTACACAGTCATGTCAAAGCTTGCAGTCCTTTTTCCACAGAAAAAGAATCATAGCAAGCACACTGTCAAATTATTTTATCAAATGCGAACACTGCTTCCTCTAATGGGAAATGATTCCCCCACCTACCATCGTTCCTTCAACTCCCAGCACCTTATTTCCACCAAGAATGAGAGTAAAAAAGGAGGGGGAATAGGACACCCTTTAGAGCCTCATCTGACATAAGCACAGTTTGCTTAAATTTTATTTCTGACCAATGTGCTAAACAAAGAGTACAACACTGTATAAAGCTGTTTTCATTACATTTGTAGCACCAGTATTTTCTGTCTGTCAAAACAAAATGTCTGTGAAAGATTTCAATCACAATATCAAAGGTCATACAAGAATATTAATTTTTTTCTGCAGCCCCTATGGGAGATGAAGGCACCTCCACTACAGTATAGAACATTTTTGCCTTGGCAGCCAAGTTGGCAGCCAATCACAAGAGATTCAACAAGGCAAAATGCAGGGTCATGCACTTGGGTCGCAACCACCCCACACTGCTCCAGGCTTGGGCAAGAATAGCTGGAAAGCTGCCTGGTGGAAAAGGACCTGAGGGTGCTGGTTGGCACCTCTCCTTCTCAGATTTGGGCACCAGACTCTTCCGCAGCTCCGTTGCCCTTCTCTGGACATGCTCCATCACCTCAGTGTCCTTCCTGAAATGCCCTTGGGGCTTCTTTTAACATCGTACTTAATTTCTGGGTATGCTACTGTTAATTGCCTAATTCTTTTCCCTCCTTTTTTATGGATGTTCTTAGTACAACAGGCTAGTAGCTTGAATTCAACCGACAGCTCTTTTTCTTTATTTTTCCTGATGCAAACTACAAGTATATTTCTACAGTAGTAATTAGAATATTTCACTCTCTCAAGGAAAAAAAGAGTTTTAAGTAATCAATGAGAACACATAAGTACACTTCTTCAAAATTTCATCCTGAATCTAGCTTCCCTCCTCCATCCACTCACGTAGCTCCTACAGGAATTTATCTTTTTCTCTCATAGCTTAAATAAGGACTTTTTCAGGGTCGGAATGTTTCAGTTTGTAGTGTGTCACAAGTGTGTGTGTAGCCATGCTGTCCGAATTTGCATAGCCTAGGTTATTATACCTTTGTTTGTCTGGTCTTAGTTTCACATGAGTCTCCTTCCCTCATCCACATTCCAACAAATGTGTTGTTGTCAATTTCCCATTCATGCCAGATTCTGAAAAAAACAGGACACTATTTTGGGTTACTAGAAAGAAAAACTTGGAACACTCAGGAAGAAAACCAGGAAAACATTATACCACGTTCAATTCAAGTGTATATTCTTCATTTTTGTTGTCTTAGTATTTCCAGATCTTACAGCCAACACCTTACATGCAGCGTAGTTTGTTATCCAGGCAGCTTTATAGGGCATGTCAGTATGACTTTTGAGAGCACAGCTTTGGATCAACTTTCAATTTGCAAACCATTTGCACTTAAAATCTGTGTTTAAATCCAGTAAAATATCACTTACAGATCAATCCCACCAAAGAGCTAAGTGCCCTGTGCAATTCAGATTGTTAGCAGGATTTTTAGCGCTGGTGACAGCACCTAAAAATCTACTCTAGTTCTGCTAATCCTAAAGCAAATGATACCCTCAACATGCTGATGTACCATTTTTCTCACATACTGGCTCACCAGAAAAATTTTTTGCACACAGAAAAAAAGACAGCTATGTGCAAAATATTTAGAAAAGCAGTGCTCTGGTTTAGAATTAGATTTATTTTGTGTCTCATGATTTGGGGGTATTATGATCTGGGGTCTTTGAATATGGGAATTTTTTGAGGGATCCACATTGAGTCTTTTGTAACTTTTCATTAAATGATTAACACAACGACTACGCATAAAGCACTCTTTTCATTTTGTAATTTTTGTATTTAACTCAAACTGAAAATAGTTAACAGCCATGAAATCTCTGTAAATATAAGCTGTAGTTATACATTATTAATTTTCTCATGTGAACATATCACACCTGCAGTTGGCAGTGGTTATTAATCAGTCTCCAGTTAAAACAGGAGGTTAGTATTTATCAACCAAATAAAAAGAAATCTGAATTTTTCAAGACGGGATATTTTTATGCATAATGCCCTGGGAACTATAATGACCTACGCTGACCCGTAAAAGAATCTTAATGTTAAAACTGCCTCCTTTTTACAGTCTATAACATGGCCTGCTAACAGCATAGGTAAAACTTAAAGATCTAAATGTCTCACCCTAAAATCCCACTATAAGCATTCCATCGAAAAGTCTGCTCATGCTGAGTGACATTATGAAAAGGACAAAACTCATACTTGTACCTTAAAAGAAAAGAAAAAGAAAATAAGAAATGTTTCAGACTGAAATGGAAAACTAGTTAATTCCTAGTAAGGAAACAAAGACCCAAATCCGTTACTCACGTGGATTCCACAAAACTGAAACACTTGCCAGCAAGCCTAAAGAGATGTGCAGGGCCTAAAAACACCACAAAATGACATAAAGGAAGAATAATGTTTTGGTTAAAATTAAGAAAGTTACTGTGGTGACAAAACTGCAAGAAGAATGTTACAAATTTAGGTCTCTGCTGTACATAAGGAAATTCTTATCCTCCATACGTATTACTGTAAGTTCCCACTAGCCCTATACTGGTTTCCATAATGATCTTTGACATTTTTCATCTTCAATACTCAGTGAAATAGGTAAGCCTCTGTTTACAACAAAAACAAGAAACCTGTGTAAAAGCAAATACTTGAAGGCCAGGTCCATAAAAGGAATCATCAGTGCAGATCTTACCAAAATCTAACACTGAAATCACTAAAACTCTTGCTTGGCAGCTGTCTGTCCCCAGAGCCATCCAAAATTCTCAAGCTTATAGTAGTAAAGCTCATTTGTTGACAGCGCTGCATATTTAAATTCCCCTGAAAACTGGATATTCCTTTTCACAGTTTGCCTTCATGGTCTGATCCGGATAGTATTCAACAAGATAAACCTTTTTCTGTCAGACAGGTCAGCAGTTGCAGTTCTACTCTTGTAGAATTGATTGTTCCAGCCTTCCTATCAAAGGAATCCAAGACAGGTCAGTCAAAAGAGGGCCAAAAGTTCTGAACTGTGTGCTAGAGGAGCATTTCAGTGTCCCTTAGATACAGAATTTTTGCTTAAATTAATTATTGGCTAAATTATTATTTGCTTAAATTAATTAATTATTAAGTTGCATAAATTCAATATTTACGAGGAAATAAGAATAAAGATTACAAAGTATACAAAATAACCCCCCATCGTGGATTCTAATTCCTGACTGTCAGGATTGCCTACAGGTCCTTTTTCGAAAGATCTAGACAAGAAATTCTACAAACGGTCAGACCACCAGAATCATGCCATTCAGAATAGCCTAGCCACTGGGATATGAGCAGGTTCTCTTTTCCAAGGGTGTTTTCTGACTGTGTGATCTTGCCTTTTGTTCTACAGATAGGCTTGGGTTTGTCCCAGAGGGTTTGTCCCTCTGCTACACGAAATTTGTGCCTTAGTGATTAGGATGCTCTGCAAATGTGAACATCCCTGAGGAATGCATTAAACTCATGGCTCCATTTCCTGGGCAGATGCTCCAGAAGAGAAATTACAGGAACTATTACACCAGCTGTCTTGTAAAAGAACAGGTAAGGTTTCTGTGCTAAAGAAATAATTGTGCATGACAGGGTTCCATGCCCTAGATTCCTGTTGCATACACACTCCCAATTTTTTGCTACACATAAGTTCCCACAACAAAGAAAGAAGGATTTCTAGCATGCTGTCCTGGATTTTTTTTCCCTGCTACTTTTTTTCCATTCAGCATTCTGTTACTAATCCCATTCCTAACTATTTCACTTTTCACATGCTATACATGCAGAATTTATAAACTTGATTTGGGTCCATAAAACATGACAAAGAAACACTAAGCATAATCACATTCAGTGTCACCATACCAAAATGTCTTTACTGAATTTGAACAAGGTTTAAGTCTGTACATAAGATTAGCAAAGAGACTAGAGTTACTCGCTTTTGCTTAGTTTTTGCCTTCAGTACTTATCTGTTCTCCTCCATATATGGGCTGTATTTTTTTATATGCCTGTTTATTTTCCTTAAGTGATGTATTTATATCACAGCACCCATGCTGTGTGTGAAACTAAGCCTCTGTGATTGGTTCCAAGACTACTCTGAGGACTTTTTTTTTTTATAACCATGTTTTGGTATTATATGATGAAATAACTTTTATGTGACAATCTTGAGGATGTCAGAGGTTGTTTCAAGAAGAAAACAGTTTTTACCATGGTTCAGAAAGATCTGTGACTGGCTCAAAAAAGACAGAGTAAAACGTATGGATAGTATTGTGACAAAAGCAGTCCAAACAGCACTGGGACATTGTAGGAGGTTTCTGTGGCTAGGTTTTGGTAGTGGGGGGGGGAGGGGGGGCTACAGGCGTGGCTTCTGTTAGAAGCTGCCAGAAGCTTCCCCTGTCCCACAGGGCCAATGCCAGCCAGCTCCAGGACGGACTTCCTGCCGCTAGCCAAGGCCAAGCCAATTAAAAGTAATAGTAATGCCTCTGTGATAACATATTTAAGAACAGAGGATTGTTGCACAGAAGAAAATTCCAGCCAGGGAAGAGCAGAGTGAAAACATGGGAATAACAATGTAGACACCAAGGTCAGTGCAGAAGGATGGGGAGGAGGTGCTCCAGGCATTGGAGCTGTGGCCGCTGCGGCCCGTGGTAAAGAGCATGGTGAAGCAGGCTGTCCCCCTGCAGCCCAGGGAGGACCCTTGGGGTGCAGCCCATGGAGGAGCCCATGCTGGAGCAGGTGGATGCATGGAGGAGGCTATGACCTCATGGGAGGAGCACGATCTGCTGGAGACCTGTGGCCCATGGAGAGGGAAGCCCATGCTGGAGCAGGTTTTTCCCAGGTAGGACTTGTGCCGCCTGTGGGGGACCCACGTCGGTACAGCTCATTTGTGAAGGACTGCACCCCATGAGGAGTGACCCACGGGACAGCAGTCTGGGAAGAACTGCTGCCCGATGGATAGACTCATGCTGGAGAGGTCCATCACGGACTGTCTCTCGTGGGAGAGACCCCACAGGAGCAGGGGAAGGACTGAGCAGTGGCAGAAATAACAACTGACCACAATCCCCATTCCCGTCCCCCTGTACAACTAGGGGGGAGGAGGAAAAACGTGGAAGGAAAGAGAAGGTGAGAAGGTGTTTTTAAGATTTGTCTTGTTTTCTCTTTCATTCTTATCCTGTTAGTAATAAATTTAATAATTCCCACTTTGAGTCTGTTTTGCCTGTGAAAGTAACTAGTAATTGATCTCTCCCAGCTGTTATCTCAACTCATGAATGTTTGGTTTTTTTCTCTCTCCTCTGTCCAGTTGCAGAGGGAGAACAAGAGAGCAGCTTCAGTGGGTACCTGGTACCCAGACCAAGGTCCACCCACTACGGACATGGAACTCTAATTAGGTTAATCTAGGTTTTAACCCTTCAGAAGCACAATAAAATATATTTGCCATGCTTATTTTCCGTGATGCTTATAGAATGACATGCAAAATTAGGTTGTGGCTGCATAAAGTCAAAGTAAACAATTTGCATTGCAAACAACTGTTGCTAAATGATGAAAACCGTACAAAAAAAAAAAAAAAGGTAACGCTTGCATATACCTGATACTGCAGACGGGGACATCTTTGGCTGAAGCCTATTTGTTTGAGGCAAGAATGGGTTATTCAACCTTTCAAAAGAAGGAAAGTTAAACGTTTAAGGCTGTTACGCATCAGGACGTGGGTATATCCTCCCCTACCTGTGTGTGTCCCAACACCGACGGCCCCTGCTCCGGCCCAGCGCCCCATCCCCGGAGAAAGGGACGGGCTGGAGCGGGCGGAGCGGCAGAGGGCCCAAGCCCGCCGAGTGCGAGTGGATCGCGGGACACAATGAGCGGGCGGCCACGTACCCGAACGTATTGGGCTCCTCCACGATCTTCATCTTCCCCGCCGAGGCGAAAAGACCTGCGAGCAGAGAGCCGTTGGCCGCGGGGCACGGAAGGACCCGCGGCGCCCGCTCCCGCCCCGGCCCCCGCCTCACCCAGCGCCGCTCCCAGCGCCGCCAGCAGCAGCCGGGCCGCCATCGCTCCTTCCGCGGGAAGCGGAACCGCGCGGGCCGTGGCGCGGCCGCTCCGCCCAGCGCGGCCATGGTGCGGGGCCGGCGCGGGGGCCGGCGCGGGGCTCGCAGCCTCGACACCTTCGCGGCGGACGCGGAGGCTGCGCTGAGAGGTGCGTAAGGCGCCGCGGGGAGCGGGCCTGGGCCGGCGGGTCCAGCAGGGCCGGGCCCGCGGCCGCTGATATGTGCCCGCTGTTTTCAGCTTGTCTGGAGGGCGGGGAGGCCGCGGCCGGAGGCGGCCCGGAGACCAAGCTCCCCTGCCCCCTTGCCATGTGGGAGCTCGGACACTGCGATCCCAAGAAATGCACGGGGAGAAAACTGGCCCGGAAGGGGTTACTCCAAACCCTGCGCCTCCGCCAGAGGTTCCCGGGCGTCGTCCTCAGTCCGCTGGCCACGGAGTACGTCTCTCCCGCTGACAGGTGAGGCCTCGGTGCCTCCGGCGCGAGCTGTGAGGGGAAGAGCTTGGTTCAAACGCCGTCCTGATGCTGTATTAGGAAGAACGTTTTAACCACTGGTTCATGGCCAAAACTCTGATACAGGGTAGACTTGACCTTCCCATGACATTACACTAATGTAATGAACACGAGAAATAGAGCCATTTCTTCAAATCAGGTTAACACTTTTACATAGCTGCTATCAGCTGAGAAAAGCTTCTGTAGATCTCAATGAGAAATCAAGGTACACGTAGTAGGTTAATTTGTTCAGAGCACGGGCCTACAGCTGCTATATATGATGCCATATTTTTCAGCTAGGCAGCACAATGCATTAACTAAAAAGCTTTCTGAGGGAAATGAGAATTTTCTTCAAATGTGCCTGCAGAATTTTTAAAAAGATGTATTTCCTCAGAGAAAAGAGTTGTCTTTAGAAGTTAGTAGAGAACCTCAATCTGAATTTTGGTGTACTTTACGACTGTGAACATTGCTATTAGTCACACTTGTCTGTCACATTATTAAACCGAGAATCTTTCACATTACAACGTGAAACATATGGATTAACATTTTTTACCATGCTATAATTCTTTCTCATTCTTTCTTTCTCTGTTGTTTTAGGTCATGATTGACACAAGTGGGGGTTATATGCGAATTTGTTGCTAGTATAAAGTGGCAATTGGAATTCTCACTTCATCAGTATAATGGCGACAAATTTCCAAATACAGTGATGTTTCTTTTTTTTAGGCATGTCATTGCTCAGAGTGGAATTGCAGTCATAGATTGCTCATGGGCCAAATTAGAAGAAACTCCCTTTAAGAGAATGAGGGGGAATCATCCTCGGTTGCTGCCTTACTTGGTGGCTGCAAATCCTGTAAACTATGGTCGGCCGTGCAAGTTGTCCTGCGTGGAAGCTTTTGCTGCAGCGTTTTGCATTGTTGGTAGGCTCAGTTTCTCTGATGTGAAGTATGTTGCCAGCAACTCTTACATCCCTAATAAATTAGAAGAGATGATCTGCAATAAAATAAACTGTAGTGCTGTCCCACTGGTTATCAGTTTGCTGAGTTTGGGATGAGATCATCTACCTTTCTTCCAAGTACTTGCATCTGGTAGCATTGAGGTACCTGTGGAGTGTTCATGTCAGCTACTAAACAGGACACATAAACTAAATTCTGGTTTTGTCTGGATGGTGCGTAATGTCAGAAAAACTGTTAAAAAAAAGACAGAGAAGACAGAATATGAATCCTTAGGCAAC
Source organism: Lophotriccus pileatus (assembly GCA_035583135.1). Classification (NCBI taxonomy): domain Eukaryota; kingdom Metazoa; phylum Chordata; class Aves; order Passeriformes; family Tyrannidae; genus Lophotriccus; species Lophotriccus pileatus. The sequence continues at coordinate 16,194,772 of JAWWES010000035.1, read as the reverse complement.
TTTGCCTTAGTGAGAGGTAGCAGCTGTCTGTTAACAGGGTGGGTTCTGGTAAGAACAAAAGAAATTGCCCCTTCTTGTGATGTTTTGCAAACTCACCACAGAACCTTGACAATTGAAGAGAAATACTCTACCATACTGCAGACAAATATTTTCTGAAAATACTGTATGTACAAATGCTCTTGTACTGAAGGACTGTAGGACCTAGAGCTTGAATCATTCATTACCTGTGCAAAGTATTTTTATGTAACATTCACTAAAAGGCTATGAACTCTTCTTGGATATCAGTTAGATATTTCAAGTTAAACTGAAATTTAAAATATACTACAAACATTTTCAAAGTCCGAATCCCCTAACGCTGAAAAAAATGCTGGCAAACATCTGTTTTAGTGATATGTAGGCATGTACTGAACTTAGAAACCTGTAGGCTGAGTGAAATCTTGCACTGAAAAAGAAAACTGATCATTTATTTTCTATTTTAGGATTCCCAGACCTAGCCACCATTCTTCTGAGAAAATTTAAATGGGGTAAGGCCTTTATTGACTTGAACAAAAATCTCTTGGAAAAATATGCAGCCTGTCGTTGCCAGGATGATGTGCTAAGCATTGAGAAGGACTTTTTGGCCAGTGTCCAAGAAACGAAAGATGAAGAAGTAGGTAAGAAAAAAACCCAGGGACACCACTTTTTCCTAACTACTTTCCTTACAGTCTTTTGCTTTGATCTCATGAAAATATTGGCAAGGTGGAAGATAAGTGCTTTGTTGAGATATGTTCTGTTATCCTTATACTGTGCATTCTTATAAGGAAGTTTACCCATTTTTTTTCAACTAAAATTGATGAAAATGACTAAAGCAATTTAATGCATAAAGTAGTGCTTTCCCAGCTGAACTGTGAAGCAGCTACCCTGATACAAGTAAGGATAATAAGTAAGAAAAGTAAGATACTTAGTAAGAAAACTAACGAGCAAAAAGAAAATATGATCCTTGTTTTATCCACAGATGTTAAAAGCTGAATATGAGTGAAAAGACTAGTAATTGAGAAGGAACTGTAATAAAAATACAACCATACACCCTGACAGCAAATTAGTTAAACCTAAGAAAGACCTTCAATTAACATAATTATATAGTCCCCAATCAAGATGTTTCAAATCAGACCTATCAAGATAGTTAAAATCATCATGTAATAACTACAAGTAGTTTATTCCCAAATTCTTCCAGTAAGTTATTGGAATCCCAATATTTCAAGCTATATTCATAGGTGACTGCTTCGTCTCATTCAAGACAGCACAAAGAAAGACAAATCAAGTAATCAAGAGCATATGAAGAGATGCTCCTAATTAACATTTTCCTGTCACAGTGGTTAAGCCCCGTAAAGCAGGCCAGGGACTTACACTGTGAGGAGACAGTCCACAGCCTTTAATTGCTCTGAACTTTGATTTCTTTGCTGTTACACACTGGAACGTGATGGAATGAAACCATCCTGTTGCTTGGTGGAACTAGTTACATTAATCTTAAGGGGCAGCTAAAGCACACATGAACCTATGCGCTTTCTGGATGGACTTCAGTACCAAAACTATCATGCCTTGTTTGACTTTTATGTGGTAACAGTTCCTCCCAGCCGTCTAAGCCACCTCCCCTCTCTTTTCCAGCTGCCCTGGTTTCTGATCAAACAACTATGGTAAACTTATCAGAAATACTGAACCAGACTTCCTAGGCCCTGCCCTCCCTGGTCTGCCCTCATCTTCTATGAAAATGAGGGCAGACCATTAAAATACGCCTTTTTCATCATGTGCAGTTTTTCTTTTTCCAGATCCATTTGATGTTGACTCAGGAAAAGAGTATTCTAATCCCAACAGGCCAGTCAATTCCCCAGGGTAATGAAATTTAATTTAAATACTAGTTTTTCTTATTATAAGTTATTTTGATTTTATAATTCTGCAAAATGTTTACAGTCTAGCACAAAGCAAGGAAGACTCTGAGGAGGACAGCATGAGCACTCCAGAGGATGCCACTGAAAGCAGTGATGAGAGCAGTCCAGAAGATCACGGTAAAGTTGCTGCAACAGCTGCCAATAAATCAACCATTTGAAAACTGACCAAAAAAAAAAAATTTAAACCTAACCCTCCTCAAGAAATGAAAACTTCCACATACCACAAGACCATCCCTAGTAATCCCAAAGAGTTGTAACATCTTGTATAAAGAAATTTCATTGTGAACAGTTAAGTGTGTCTTGTTCACCTGTAACTCGGTGCTTAGCTAACCTCTGTGTGGGTTTATAGGTCTTTTAATGAGAGCTCCAGAGTTTTTTAGGTAACTATGGAATGTTAATTATTTTGTAAGGAGCCTGAAGCTTACTTACAAGTTAAAAAAAATTCCCTTTATTCTAATCAATGTGTCTGGAAAGTGGTTTATAGGGATTATTTTTACCTAATGATATATTAGGTAAACCTTTTTAACTTCTGGGCTATATTTCAACAGGAAAACATGACTTAAGCTATTGCCTTGTTCAGAGGACCTGCCACTTAAGGTGCCTCTGACGCTCACCTGCTTCTTCTAGTTTAGAAGAACTGACTACCTAAGCTTATAAAAGGAAAAAATGCTGCCTGAAATTCCTTTAATGTCTCAGTGTGTCTTCAGTAACTTTACTTGCTCCTTTTTACTCTCATACAGTCCTAAGCAACACGATGTTTTGCGACTTCAGAACTGTACCATAAAATTTCAGATGCAGGTTCGACAGTGCTGTCTCTGTGCGTGCTCAGCACTCCAACAACACTGCACCATGTCACAAAGACACACTGTCAGAGACTCGTACCAGCAGTCATACCTTAGGCCACTTTTCCACATGCTGCCAGCTTTTACAGTGAAAGTGAGCCAGTAGCAGGCTTTTTCTGTACATTTAAATAGAATACTCTGAAGTTTCTAGCACCCAACTGAAATTTACTGAAACCTAAACTTCAGCAACCCTTCAGTAGAATTGGAGATACTAAGGGCAGTTTGTAGACTCACCTTCTCAGATCAAAGTTCTTCAAGTCACAGCAAGACTTTCTCCTCTTAGCCCTCTACCACTAGGGAGATTAAATGCCAGCCCTGTTGGAGCTAGAGCTGAGAGTAACAGCAGCAGTATGAGTGGTGCAAATACTCAATTTGCCTTTAAAAAAGAAAATTAAAAAAAAGAAGCACAAGTAAATTAATTCAGCAGGGAAAATTTTCCTTTGGTTCAGTTTCTGAATGATTCACTGTCCCACCCATATGAAGTCTTTTCCAAATGAGCTGTTTCAGCAGGGGTTTCTAGATATTGACAAAGCAATCCTACAAAATTTATAAAGGACTGAGAATAATGAGGGTGTTAGCAATTCTAATTTGGAGGAATACTTTTATATTATAAAGCCACAGTAATCAAATGCAGACAAGCAAAACAGATCTGAGAACTGAGCTGTAAAACACTTAGATTAACTTAAGTCTTGAGCAATAGCCATTTTTTAATAACAGAAGCCCTGAAGGAGCTATAGCTCAGATGGAACAAAGCTTTTAACAATTAGTTTTGCAGAATGATTTTGACTAAAAAAATACAATTAAAAAAGGCAGTGAAAGTTTAATAAAGGGCATATCAGCTTGACATACATGAAAATAACTTACAGAATTTAACTGATTTCCTTTACAGAAGGAAACTGTAATTGCATAGATCACGTCCTTGTCCTAAAAGCTATATACATTGATATACGGAATAAGGCACAGAATTATTTGATAAACAAACCATTTAAAATCTCCAGTTTCTGCAGGCCCCCTTAAATTCCTTGGAGGCTTCTATTATTGTTCATATCAGTCTAATGCTTATGCTAACGTGGTCACAGTTTGCTGATCCCATGATGATGCACAGTAAGCAACTGGTCTCCAGTGAGTCAGAATTCTGTGTGCTGCCTAAAGGAACTAATCAGAGGTGATTTGCTGCAGGTACCACACAGTGAAGGGCCACATTCATGTTGGGGGCTGGGGCAGGGAAAACAAATGAAGACACCGTCTAAACAAAAGTAAGTGCAGCATCACAGGCCTTAAAGATAGGACTTGCACTGAATTGTGTTCAGAGCCACTTAAATGGCAGTCTTTCAATCATTTTAATGAAGATAGAGGAAACAAAGCCCTTTATATAAACAGTTTATTTACTCTAAACAGCAACACAGACAGAATGCCATATAAACACAAAGGAAGTGATGCAGAATAAGGATGCTGGCTAACTTTGGATCTTGGAGGCTCTTAAGCAATAACAACCTAGTTTCTGAAAAATAGAAAAAAAACAAATTCAGGGAGGGAAGGGGGTGCAGGGCATGATTTTTTTCATACAGCCAGCTAGAGGCTAAATACAGTTCTAACATTTTAAAGCATGCCTGCATCAGATAGCAAAGTAACTAGAGATACTAGTGAATTTATAGAAGTATAAAAGTTTATAATTTTACAGCAGTTGAAATACTGACATCAATATTAAAATAAAAGCAAGTTTTACATAACAATCAAAAATACAAAAGACTGAAGGAAGAGACCCTGTATGAAAAAACTGGGGGCAATTCAGCAAATTTAGAACTGTATACAAGTGGCGAATATGGAAAATGGCACACATACAACCCCCTCCCCTAAGTGGATATTAATTGTACATAGCAACATTAGATTTTGCAAAAGTTTTGTAAACAAGTTCTTGCCAAACCAATCCCTTCCTTTTTAAGATGCTGCATGACAAATGCTTATGATGGTGCAAACTTCTTGGCTTGTGCTCGAACCCTCTTTTCATATTCCACTCTGTTTTGGCTGAAAAGAGAAAGGGTAATTACAGCTGGAGAAACCAGAGGCCATATTAGAGAGTTTCATACTGAAGAGAAATAGAAGAGTAACTCTTTGCTGAAGGCAAAACCATCAGGTAGGAATTCACTGAACACTACAATAGATTAAAGGCTTTTCTGGACCATTACCTTAATAATTTACTTTGGATAGAACTATGGTACTGTTCAACTCATCACTTCTCAAACATCACCTGTTGTCAAATGACTGCACTATCTGACTTCATACTATTCCTGTCTCTGCAAACAGGCTTGTGCCTGCTCTTTCTCAAGGCCAACTGTACCTCATGTGCAAATATTCTCATTCATCTGAAGTTTTCCACTCCTCACTCATGTTAAGACATCAGGTCATTAACAACAAATTCCAGTATCCTAACAGCACAAAGTCATTGAACAGAACAGTTCACTGACAGTTGGTGGACTTAAAATTATTTTAAAGTATCATCTTTACTGCTGTGAAGAGAAAAATGGAACTACTCTTTAAGAAATGGGAAAATAATAATGGTGTGGTAATTTCAGCCTGAATCTCTGCAGCCCTTGACTCACAGCTTTGGGTTAGGATCCTAATCTTCAGTTGGAAAAAAAAAAGCTCAACATAGTTCACTAAGTGTACCATACTTGCAACAGGATTGATTAAACAAGCAAGTACCACTTGAGGGAACTATGCCCAGTCATTAAGCCTCAGATTCAAGATGTGAAAGGGCGAGTTCTTTGTTTTCTATTCCTCGGCCAACAAGGAAAGGTAGTAACTTAGTAGGGCATCCATTTACATTCAGTTGTCCATTTTGTATGAGCTGTCAGTCAAGAGCTAAACAAAAATTTGTTACCATTATTCTTGTGCCAAAGGTAGATAACAGTGACTAGATTTTGCACAAAGCTTTGCAGGAAATTTAACTTACTTTCAGCTATGAAGTAGCTGAAGGCTTGCTGCAGTGAAAACAAAAACATGGCAGCAAATTATACCCTGAGAACTTGACAAATTAAGTGGGAAAAAGAAACGAATTTTGGCCAGATCCAACGAACAATTGCCAGCAAACAGACTGAAGATACTCTATACATATTTACAAGCTTTATTCTTTTTTTTCTATAAGTTATATTGCATTGACATACAAGAACACAGTGTAGCTGTTAAGTCTCACACCCACAGAATGCACCCAGAAGAATGCCTTCCCTAGTAGACCCTGCATGGCTACAGCAGAGGGGGAAGCAGGTGAGCACATCAGGAGTGTGAAAGTTACAGAATGACATTACCAAAGCAATCCTGAGAATGAGAACAAGTACTCTCATCTTAAATACAAAGTTTATTCTTGGAAAATTAACAGCTTGACTTAAAGATATCTATTTAAACAATGCTGTATCTTCCCCGGAATTGATCAACTGTGCCACATTACAGATGCATGCACAATCCTCCTCTGTCTACGAGTTACTAAGTAGTAAGAGAGACACACTCTCAGACTGCATATTTATAGGAACCCATCTAAAATACTATGCATGTCCAAGAGACATGAAGAAAGATAAACGGAAGACTATATATATATATATATATACACACACATATATATATATGTGTAGCAACAAAAATCATGTACTAGTTTAATCTCAATAGATTTTTTTTCCCCCCAGAAGGTCTTAAAGCAGAAACAAGACTAGCCAAGCTGCCCATATGTGCATGTGGGAGGCGATTAAAAAAAAATAAAGACTGTCTATACATGTATAATAGTATATTATTCCTGCCCAAGATTCCCTCAGAGTGGCCTTTTTTTTGATGAGGCCTGCCTCATCATTCCTGGCTCCCAAAGGTGCTCCCTGCAACTGTGGCCACTTAATTGTCCTCTGTATGCAGTTGGCTCCATCAAGTCTTCAGTAAGTATTTTAAAAAATAACATTGTGTGAAGCCTTTAATTAAATGCAAGCCACGCTACCCATCCCTATATTTCCTGTTCGCTAGGATCCTATAAAAAGACATTTTTGACACAGCTTGCACGTGCAGTCTCATACAATGCTATTTTTCAAACGTGGCAATCTCATGGAGGCCTCCTCTGTCCAGAACAGTAATTCCACGTTTCTATCTTGGTCATCATTTCAGTAGCTGTCAGTGCCAAAAGCATTAGTTTAAAGTGCTTTTGTCCCCTAAAGGTTATAGAACAACCGCCCACTTTTAAAGGTGGGAAAGTTACTAAGATTAACCCTTTTAAAAAGAAAGTTCTTTTTAGCTCAAATTTTCCCAACAAATGCAAACTTAATTCAGCTAAAGCTCCAGGTGTTCTGCACTTTCTAATCCGTTCTTTTGGGAAATGTAATTTTCACAAAACACCCTGTTTCCTACACCACTCACAGCTCTCATTTATCTTCAGGCACAACTGTTTTCAGGTACCCACTCTTGGAGGGAAGTTACTGCGGGACTGATGAATGTTACTTGTCAGCTAATTCAGTCTCCTCTACCCTCGACACCATTACACCTCATTACTACTACTCAGCCTTTAGGGAAAGGGATTCTGTGTTGGCTTAGAACCAGGATGAGAATCATAACCTAACTGAAGGAGTCTTCACACTTTATTGCTGTTGTGTTGCTATTAAAAGCTCCACTAGCCTGGTTACCATAAGGTTACCATTTTGTTCAAGTTTAGCACAGTCTAGGCATCTCCACAGAATATAGTCATGAACGTAAGGGAATTCCCCTGATCACTTCTAAAAACATCTGCACGTTATGCTCCTAAGTAACAGAGAGCTGTATGCAATATGACAGTTTTCAAGCTAATACACAGAGATGCTTACCAGTAAATTGTGTAAGCCTCTGCTTGAGCTGGGTCTTGAATATTTGGTTCATTTAGAAGTTCTTGTATTCCTAATAAGATCTGTAGAAAAAGGAGTAGAAGTAACATAGGCATAGACATTACTAAAAGATATTCACTGAATAACCCATAGAAATCAACTGCAAAAACACAGAGTGAACATCTTACATTCATATCAGATAAACACACAATGCAAATAAAAGGGCAAAGAGTAAGTACAACTAATGACCTGTTTAATTGTGATTGCGGGCCGCCAGTCCTTATCCTCCTCTAAGATGGAGAGACACACAGTGCCTGAAGGATACACATTTGGGTGGAATAACGGTGGTTCAAATTTACCTGATAAAGAAGAGAGAATTACTTGCATGCAGTGCTAAGACAAAGATCAGAGAACTGGGTTAGATCAATGGGGAAAAACAAAACCCCAAATTCCCCCAAACCAACACTGGCAAAAGACACTCCCATGCCTCCAGAAACAAGCATCACAGATTTTTGGAGCTATTAATGTCAGTTTTCTTTTTGGCTCATCCTGCACCTAAAGCAAGAACTCTATCACATCTGTGGTATTAATCCAGGCAATCTAAGATAATAATTTTGACCAGTAATCTTCTGCTTTAGAAATAGAAACTGACAAAATAATCCATAGGAGCTTTGTGATAACAACCTTTTGAACCTAATTCTGCCTCTTCAGCCTGATGTACTACTATATAAAGGAAAGATATGGCCCTTCACTCATCTTTTCTCTCCTTACTTGAAAACTGAAAGTTTCATACAAGAATGACTTAGGTTTCTAGCATTTCTTTCAGTTTCACTTTTCCTATGTATTATCAAGACACACTGAACAAGAGGAACCAAGTTTCAGTTGAAAGACTGACTTAAGGCTCATGCAGCTTTCCTTCTGCCACTCAATTTATATTCTGGCCTTTCTTTTAATCTTTACAGTACTTAAATGCAACAGCCACCATCTTGAGTACATCAATGAACACTTCTTTAGCAATATATGAAATATCTGCATGTTAGTGCAGTTTTCTCATCCGACATCACAAGTATTGACATGACATAACAATCGTGCTGCTCAGTAAAGTTCAGTGGTGCCTCAGAAGCTGCACTGGAAATGAGTCTTACCAGTCACATATACATGTGGCTTATTTTAAGGCATGACAATTCATTTAACAGTTTCAGGATGTGATAACTGGTATTTCTCAAGATAATAATGTTAATTATTGTCTAGTTAAAAGTGATGTTTCTCCCTGTGTCACATGTATTTAGGTGGTAACAATCAAAAGGAGTAGCCTAGACAACTGATAGAGCTGAAATATGCAAATATGATGACACTTAATATGGAAATTGGGTATCTGAAGATCTCTGTTATGTACAGTAGCAGAAGAACAACAGATTCATGGTTTAGAGCAAGCTGATTATAAAGTTCAAGTCATGGAACCTTCTTTTTCACTAAATTTTTGTCTTCTGAGTTCTTAGCTGAGAAGACCAAGTTAGCAGTAAGAGTACGGAAAGGGATTTGTCCTGAGCATCCCTACCTACCAGCTTCCAAGGAGTGCTGATCATGTAGTGAACACTTCAAGAAATGCTTCTGTCAAACTCTGAGGAAACCCACAAAGCAATCTCCCTCCCCTCACAATTTTGTTATATTGAGCACTTAACTGATTTCATCACAGCATTTTTAATGCAAAGTGGTAAGGGGGGGAGGGAGAGAAGCAAAGCTGTGTGCCTTAAAAAAAAACAAAACCCACCAAAACAGAAAACTGTAAGAAAGTAATAACTGTTTGCAGAACCTCATGCATTAGTTCAACACTGCTCTAACAAACCCATGGTTTTTCAGTAATTTTACTTACATTTTGGGGGTGAAGAAGGGTAGTCATCCTTGAAAAGCATCCGTAGTTTAAATAAGCCTCCTTCCCATGGTGTCTAAAAAAAGTTAAAGTTTAGGTTACAACAAGGAAAAGTCAAGCTTGTGGAAAGCAGCTTACCAAGAATACGGTTTCTCAAGCAAAGCACAAGACATTTTTCTGCTACACAGTAGAAAAAAGTTGTCCTACACTACAGCACCCTATCTATACCGAGGGGAGTTATCCCACCTCTACTATGTAAGAAGCTGAAGTGGAAAAGCAGGGGTTTCTTCTTTCATTACAGCTACTAAGTGCTGCTGAGTCATCAACAAGAGTCAGGATCATTGCCAGTAATTCCATATAAAAGTAAAATTTTCATAGTGCATAAGAACAGAAGTTCTGAAGTTTTACATGATATAGACATGCAATGAAGAAGGGGCTGCTGCACCCCCACTTAAGTCTGAGAACATGGGATATGGGTACACCCCTTAAGTACGTGGATGTAAATGGCCTCTATTGTGCCTTATGAGAATGCGGCAAATAAAACCACAAATGAACAAAAAATGTGGACAGCACTATAGTATATTGCTACAGTTACATCAGGTTCACTAGTCTAAACTAGCCCTGTCTGCATTTGGTAGCATGGAGTCTCAGATTCCATCCTTTTGTAAAACAGAAATTCTAAGCAGCTCTTTATCCATATCCAAAACCAGGAAGAGCACTGATAGGAGCAGTTGTCATGGCACAGAGCAAACCAAGTAGAACAGTACTAATCAAAAGGGTCACATAAACAAGAAAAAACATCTAGCAATAGACAAAAAGGCTGTCTCAAATATACAAGACATGTAAACAAGGAAAAAAACCCATCTTCTGACAAACTGAGTTCTGGTAAGAAGTGTAGAAATACAGAAAATATTATTACAGATGTAAAATTCAGACCTCTGTAACTTGCCCTTGCTATGTAAACACTGCAATGAAAGTGCATGTTAAGTTCATTCATTAAACAACTGGAGTAAAGATGGCCTCACATCTTATGAGCAAAATATCTTATCCTCACAGGCAGACAGATATGTTTGAAGACCACCTTAAGAGGAAATTCCTAATTATTTCCTACCTGAATTATGTGATTTTTAGCTGAAAGAAGAAAAAAACCCGAAACACCGCAACAGAACGCCCCAAAAAATCCACAGGGAAAATTAGCAAAACCACTCCATTGTCATTGGTATTCATTATGCAAAGCCTCAAGCTAGAATAGCAAAAACGCCATACTAGGAAATAATAAGATAACCACATTTTCAAAAGTGAATGAGTTTGATGACATTTGCTATAGTGCATTTAAGCAACTTATTCTAAACTGCTGTAGTCAGTTGTTAACAACTAGAAAAATCTATTCTCCATACCTTGTCAGAGGAGTCCCTCTTTAGAAAACAGGAGCTTTTTGGCAAAATAAACTTTACTTGTTTTGTTTGCTTTCAGTCACAAGGGAAGACAAATAGCTTTTAATAATTTCTTCAAGTAGGAGGAGGACCAGAACAGTTGACAAAGTTTTTACCATCTTTCTGATAGAGCAACACACTTTATGGGTGAAAGAGAGCGGACACTCAAAGGCCTCACTAAGACAGCAGTGTGACAGCAGTGTCACCAACACCACGCTGCATTACAGGACCAGTTGCAGATGTTCTTTGAGTCAAATTCTAGGTAGTTCACAAGCGATTTGCTGTCAAAAAAAATGAATGGAGATATCCAACCAGGACTAACACCACTTCTATTTTTGATCTGGCTGCAAGAAAGCCTTTTGGTGGTTTCAGCTACTCATCTCAGGGGAAGAAGCTGCCGCGCAGCACAAAGGCAATAGCCAACTGCTTGGTCTCAGAGAGTTGAGCTTGTCATGCTGCTGCTTCTTAAAGAGACAGCATTTTTACTTGAGTAAAACCACTTTTTTTTTTTCATAGTAGGAATCACATCAGCATAACTGATCTTTTCCTGGTGTGACACATTTTCTAGTAAGCAAGAAGCTGCCTCTAAGGTCTTGCTTGCTCCATTTTGTGGTTTACAAAACTTCAAAGCAGTAGCATGAAGATCTGGTATGGCATGAAGATTTCACATACGTATTTAAAAGGTGACATCTTGATAAGGTACATAAATTATAAGGGATAATCTTGCCTTGGCAGAACAAAAGGGGATGAGTTTTTCCTTACACTGTTAAATTATTTGTAGGTGCTTCTTTAAGAACTAACTTGAGCTGTGCAGACAAGAACTAAAACTAAGCTGTAACTGTAACAGCAATGCCACTTTCAGCATTAAACTAAGGCAGCAATACAGAACCTGCAGATTTTGCCTACAGTGCCTTCTCAGAATCTAAGAAACAAGATCGTTAGGGAATTTAAGCAAGTTTGCAAAAGGCAGTAGAACAGGCAAGGCAAAAAAGTCCCACGTCCAATGCAAAACACTGAAGACCCAAAGAATTCAAACCACCAACTAATTAATAGTAGTAACTCAGAAGAAACAACTGCACCCAATGAATTCAAGAATAGTATCTACATGCTAAATAACATCTTGAAAAATAGAAAAAAGATTCTGCTTAGAATGAGTTTTTATAATGACAGTGTACAAAATCAAAGAAGTTTCATGCATTAATGATTATTTTCATTAGAAAGCTTGCATTTGTCCTATCCTCCAGAACCAGATCAAGTTGATAAAAATTAACAATTCTGGTCTCTACAGACTTTTTCCTTTCCCTTGTTATTTTAAGGAAAGGAACACAGATGCACAACTGAAATCAGATAAAAAGAAACATCATTAGAGAGCTCTATCTTCTTTCCCCAATACAAAAAGAGAAAGTTCCATAAAATGGAATGCAATGAGATTCTGTGTAGATAACACAAATTATTTTCCATTAAATCCAAAAAGATAAAAATGGTGCACTTCTCTGAAGGATCTCACTATTAACTAGCAGAGGCAGTTAACACAGCAGAGGCAACATTTTGGTAGTAATTACTTTCAACCTTTAGCGCTTAAAACAACATTTAGTAAGAACAGAAATCACAAAAAACCCTGACACGAAGCAGAAAACAATCTCCAGTTTGTTCAGTGAAAGATTCTTACACACTCCTCTGAAAACTTCTATTCTTAAGGTGGCCAGGTTGAACAGGCTCCTGGTGTATTTTATCCAATATTCTCACCCCACTGCACTTGGATTCTAAAGTAGCAGCAGGATCCAGGCATTTTTATTAAACTAGGTGTAATTTGTATTCTCTATTGTTGGTGTAAGGCATGAGCAGATTTATGCTACTTTTCACCATAAATGAGAAGTGAGAAGAATGGTAAGTCTTACCCCTTTCTTTCCTGGAATAGCACACTCCCAGTTCATTAGATTCATTGTGCCATCTGGATTTTTTGTAGGTACTGCTACAAATCCCTGAATTAAGGCAAAAAGCCAAAGGGTGAGGATTTCAGAAGATGTACTTAAAATATTTCATGACATATTTTATCTTTACACAGTGTTACTTCTTTTTGCATTACATAGCTTTTAAGCAGCTTTTTTTTTTTATTTAAAAAAAATAATTGTAAAGAAATCCCATCAGGGTAAAGAAAAATCATCACCAGAACACCAAAACTGCTGCAGAGTCAGAAATTTGGCAGTTCTCATACTTACAAATGGATGATCTTTCCTCCAGGCTTTTCTCTCCTGTGCAAGTCTGCTAAGAGCTATGCCAGACATATTCAGAGTCCCTCTAAAACAAAAGTAATTGCTTTTAGTATAAACTTTTACTTATATGTAAACAACACATTATATTATCTGTTTATAATCCCTGCTTAGAAATTATTTTGGTCTCTGATTTTCAGTTCTGTAACTGTTTAAACTGAAGACACATTTTTGCATGCCATGCAGAATTTAACATCAGGAATAACATCAAGTTTCCCCATGTCATCAAGTTCTTAGTTACTGAACTTGCTCTACAAAATTCTATCCTTACCTTGTTGCTTTATATTTGAACTACATCTCAGAAGCAACTTTGACAGCAGCTTGACAACACAAACTCTGTTAGTAATGGGAAGAGCGCTCAGACTTCCTACTTGTGCAACTGATAAACGTGTCTATTTCCTTCCTATACCACATAAGGAATGGTTTTCTTCTGCAAGCAAACACCTGTATTTCTCCCATTTCTGGCAAATGGGAATAAGAAATGTCACTTTCAGGGTAAATTCCTTTTGAAAGCTGCTATTCCACACAAAAGCAACATAGGCAAAGAACTTAGCAAAGTCACATCACTTTTGCAGTGATGCCACTATGCAACTTCTAGACAACAGCAGGGACGGACAGCAATACAGAACTGAGCTAAGGACGAACCTGTAGCTCATTCCACAAGACAGGTTTTCAATTCCAGTATCAACTGAATTATATCTCCGCACCTTCACTGCCTCAGTAACAGCCAAGCACAGTTCCAGACTGGATGTGCATGAGTGCTGCTTTCAAATACAGGGGAGGATTCTCCATTTACCCAGAACAGTACTCAAAGCAAGAGTTTATTTTTCATTGTCAAACTGTCTAAACTCAGGGTTTCATTAGCTACATGGTCTAAATAATCACCAATGAAGGTTTTAAATCCTCCTCCCAGCTGCACTTTTACCCATACTAAGAGCTGATAATTGGCAGTGGGAAAAGTCAGGCCAACTTGTTCTCAACTCCACATGTAGCTCGCAAGCTTTTATGACAGCCAGGAGAGTAGAACTCTTACTGTTCTCTTACTGTTAGAACACTTAACCACCTCAGAATCAATGAAAGTAGTATTACCACTCTATTGAAACAAACATTGGTTAAGCATTATGCAAAATTTTACAATCTCTCAACATGTAGATTACTTATAAAAGTATTGCAGTCTACAATTACTATATCAATTGTAGCTCTTTAAAAGCTCCAGATTAAGCATTTTATGCAGTTCCTAGGACAATGGGTATTTCAAATCCCTTCTTCCAGCTTTTCTTTTTTTTTTTTTTTTACAGTCAGTTCTGCGTGTGGGGCCATAATCCCTAATTTCACCTTCAAACTAGCAACTAAATTAATGTCAGATAAAGCTTTTCAGAAGGGACAAATAACACTCAGTGAACATGCACATACAAAAATCCTTGTCCAATTTTTCCTCTAGAATTCCCAACACATGCACCTGTCAGGAGTTATGTCAGGAGATTTTCAGGACTTAACATAAACTGTACACAACCTTGGGTTTTAGTCTGTTCACACGCAGGAGATGCGAAGCCACAGAAAAACAGACTAGCGGAACAAAAAAAACCCTCTCCCTTAACCAAATTATACAGGGAATCATTTTAAATATGCTGTGAGCCCACACACTTGCAACAGACGTAAACGAACTACTGACTATACAGCAAGAGTTCAGTTGTGCTGTTGGTACCTGGTAATACCAGTAATACCAACCTTCCCATCACAGTTTGAGAAAACTATTTTTTGCTTATAAACCATCCAAATATTCTTAGTTTAGTAAATCAGCTACCTTTTCTGCCAAAAGACACATTACAGGATGCTTTCAAATACATGAATTCCATTTCCTGTGGCTAACAGCCAATTAATTACATGTGCTCCAAGGGAATGCCAGTTTCTCACAGGGCACATAAACAGTGTATGTCCTACAGAATATGGCCAATCGAGTAACTTTTCAAGACAAACCCCTCACTTTTCAGGCCATGCTTTTGTTATGCACTATACTGTGCCTAGTACATTAAAGATTTTCTTATGTTCTACAAATATCTTTTCAAATCTTGAGGAATTTGACTTAGTTCAGCACTGACAGGCTACATCCAAAGTTTCAGTGTATGTGAGAGACAACAGGTTTCACGTGTATGGTTCACACAGGCTTCAGTTATACTGACATGGGCAGAAAAGCATCTAAAACCTCATCACAGTCTACTAGAAAATGGAGATTAGACAAATGAGATTGAAAACCCATTTCAAAAATTAAGATCCCATTAGGTAAGCATCCCCTCAAAAGCAATCTGTTAACAAACTGCCAATATTTGCTCTCTATATCCCAATCTATTTATGTGCTACATAATTTTGCACCAGAGGAAGTCTATCAACCCTACCTTGTACATGCCAGACAAGTCTAAGAGACCAGTTTTCACTGGTTTGAATTTCACCAGTTTTGAATTTTATCTCCCAAACACACCCTGGCATTAAGAGGTAGCAGTGTCTCCTATCAATTCAGAAAGTTAATTGAAACTTCCAAATTTACTCAGATGCTTATCCCCTGCTGCTATTACTGCCTATTTTGGAAAAAGAACAAAACAAAACCAATACACTCATCATAGGTGCAAACTTTTGTGCTCCATTACAGAACGTCTTCCCCACCTACATGCTCTTATGGGAGGGAACAACCTCCTGCCACACACAGAATGCAATTATTGCAAAGAACCATTCCCGTGCCACAGATAAGTCTCTAAATACATCAAAAACATCATATATCAAAAAAATACATCAAAAACACCATATATCTAAATACATAATAAGTTTCAAGAATTTCTAATAGGTCTTATTAATTCAAAACAGCAAGAAAGAAACTCCAAAACGCTCAGACTACTAGCCTCAAATTTTTACTTGGCAGGTTAAATACTGACATAGGAATAAATTATTATGGGAGTAGTTTGCTCCCAAACTGTACAGACTTTATTTTTCACAAAACTGGAGAAAGCCACGGGCTGAGGTTTAATCACCGCCAACTCTGGACTGGGATAGAAAGTCTTCTCTGCCTGCAGCAAGAAAAAGGCTGAAGAGACCAAGCGGCGATCGGAGCCGCACGAAGAACAACGAAGATGCCGCGCGCCGATGGGCTCGGTGCTAAACGGCCCAAGGCCTGCACGGGGCGCCCCGGGCCCGCCCGCCGATCCCGGGCGAGTGGCCGGCGGGGCGGGCCCGGTTCGCGTAGGCCCGGCAGTTCCCGGCCCTCCTGGGCGACCTCCGCCACCGAGACGCGCGGGGCACTCGCAGCTGCGGGCGGGCAGCTCCAGGCCCGGCCGCAGGGCAGGCGCCGCCGGGCCCGCACGCCCGTGGCCACCGGGCCCGGCCCGGCCCGCCGCAGGCAGGAGCCGTCGGCCCTGCCCACACTCGCCCCACACTCGCCCCGCTCCCGGCCCCGCTCCCGCTCCCGGCCGGGCCTCACCGAGAGCCGCCGCCGCCGCCGCCGCGCGTGTCCCGGATCGAGGCCGCGCGAGTGACCCGGATGTTCCCGCCCCCCCCCACCCCCCTTTTGTCTCCACTCCGGAGTTTCCCTCCCTCTCGCCGGGGAGCGGAGCGTGACGGCGCTATTGCGTCCCTCGGCCCGACCCGTCCGCGCCGCGCGCCGCCCACCACTCGCCACGCTTACGCACCTTCGCTACACAGGACCCAGAGGCGCTAGGACGATGCCTGAGCACGAAGCACCGGCAGGAATCCAAGCGGGGCTCTCCCAGGATCGATCCCTCCTCGCACCCCTAACTCCCGCCAATCCCGGCTGAAAACTGGGGCAAGCTTTACCTCCGGCGCTGCGGGACCCGCCCGCACTCTGAGAACAGCCGGTCCCTCGGCGGGCGGGAACGCGCGGTCTGTCCGAGCCCCGCCCACTGCGCCCAGCCGGCCCTGATTGGAGGATGGACCCTTGCTCTGGTGATGGGCAGGCAGCGCGGCCTATGGGAGGGCGCGGGGCGGGTTCCGCTCGCGCAGCGGGTCCGTGATACCTGTGCAGGGCTTGGGCCCGTTCGGGTTCTGGGCGGCGGTTGTTTAGTCTCGGTTTCCAAGAACGCATTTTTAGTAGCAGAGTATGAATCACATTCTGATCTTGTCTTTTGAGTTTTATTTCTAATTTTAATGGAGGAATTTTTAGTCCCGGATGCTCTGCCTGGCTGGGCCCTGCGCTGTGTTGGTGCCTCTGGAATTCTGTACTGGGTACTATTACAGTCCACAGGGGTTCTTGGTAACTCTAGAATTGACTGTCTCAATAACTAATCGCGTAGATTTGAATCAGCCCTAGTTAGAGCGTGTGCTGAAGGTCCCTCTGGCTGAAAAAACTTTCACCGGCAGCAAATGCCCACGGCAGCCCAGAACAAACACAGACCCCCCCGTGCACCTTTCCCAACAATTTCAATGGTATTACCAAAAGCAGTGGAAACTGTTCCCACTCGGCTGACAAGATCTCTCTCATGGAATTGCAAAGACTGCAGTCTTGGAGAACATCATATAAATATGGATTATGTGTTTATTACTACCAGGCAAGACTTCAGCACACTGAAAGATGAATTTGCAGGGTCACTTTCATCTTTCTGATGTGAAACTTCTGACTGAAAGGAAAACTAGCTCCAGATAAACTCTAAATGTTCTAAAAGATCCAAATAGGATGCTACTGACTTACTTGCTTAGGTCCCCTTTATTAACTGGGCTCTATTTCAGGTACACACTTGTCCCATTCATGCTCTCACGTTTGCTCAGTGAAGAGACTAAAGACAGTAGAAGCAACAGATATATAGCGTAGGCATTTGGTTTGAAAGTACTGCTGGTTGACTGTAAAGTGCATATACTTTTAGTAAGACAGTCTGTTAAAAAGACAGATGCACACGTTTATTAGTTAATTTCTACTAGACCAACATTTGTACTTAGCACTTTAGTTAAATAAAATGCAGTTAAAATGCAGCAAATGAGTTAGGTAAAATGACCCATTTTACTTAAGTTGCTGGATATATAAGGAAATACTAGAATGTGCTTTACATTTAAAACTGATTAAACTGTTAGGATGAAATTCATATGTAACTGTACAGCCTTTAAGATTTTAAAAATTGTGGGTCTTAGTTTCTCAAGTTCTTACTGGCAGTTTGGAAAAGAATAGCAGTCTATGGGCTTCTCAGTCCTAATACTGAATTATGAACTTTTCTATACTTTTCTATACAGCTCTCAAACTTCCTGAATATTTTCAGAAACCTGTACTTGGTACTTAATAATTTACTTCCTTCAGCCATTTCTATCTCTGAAACTTTGGAAGCAAACATGTACTAAGTGGCTTCTTCTTTACATTTATTATACGCTATGTTGGCCTTATTACAAAGCATCAGTTTCAGTTGCCTTAATTTTTCAGACTAAAGAAGCATTTATATTAAAAAGCAATTAGGATTCTAAAATCTGTGACATTAGACAAGGTGATTTGTGAGCTGCGTGAAAGAAAATGTATGCAAAGTAATTAGTTAAAACTTGGTAAAGGTTTTTTTGTGTAAATGTGGTCTAGTGCTTAAGGACGCGGCGCTGTTACCGCCGAGGCCCAGGTTCGATTCCTGGTCAGGGACCTCCCCGGAGAAGGTCACTCTG
>JAWWES010000035.1:16147847-16175872 GCA_035583135.1 Lophotriccus pileatus | reverse complement strand
CACCTAAAAAATCCACTGCGCAGGCTCGAAGGCCTTGTCTGCATGTGCGGGTAAGGACCTTCCCCGGCTCTTCGTTCGCCAAGACTGGCCATTATTATATTTCCTCTTAGAACAATCAGCAACAGTCATAACAACTGCAAAGGAAAATAATTTCCTTGCTGATATATCTGAATAAACATGACTATTTTGTGAGCAAGTCTTTGGGGCAGCAGTAAAGGATACATCTCCTTTACAAAGGAGAATGTTACTGCTTTGAATCACTGCACAAATATGCAACTACAGTTTACGTCTGAAGTGCTAAACTCAGAATTATCAGTGATATTACACTGTTAATATCAATTAATGCATGTGGAAAAAAAAAACAGATTTAAGACATGAGACTTTAAAAGGGAAAAACCAGGTTTATTTCATGCAGTTTACAATACACCAGTGTTATGAAAAGGAGTTTAAAAAAATACCCACACACATTTTAATTGTACACTTGTTTTAAAAGTGATGGTTAACTGTAACCACCTTTAAATTATATGGGAAGCCCTAGCAGATTTTTTTCCAGGGAAATTCCCTGGATTCACTTTTTTGTCTATGTCTGTGCTAAGAGTTTTGGCTAATGCAAATGCATTGAAACCAAATCAAAACTCAAATTTTGCTGCAGTAAGAACACTTCAGAGATAATGAATTGGCACAAAATAAAGTGTTATTGCTAATCCACTATCCAGGAAATAACATGTTGCAAGTATGGCCACTTGGATATAAGCACAAACAGCTGATGCACAACTAATTTTGAGACCAGTGATTTGGAGGGAAAAGAAAAATAAAGAACATCTGCTGAACTGGGTAGGTGGGCCTAGAGAGTGCATAGGAAATAGATTTTTCATAGCTGGGTTCAGATGAGGCTAAGGTCAGAAGCAGGTGGAAAAAGTTGCCATTTGATACTTCTTCAGTTTGGTGATCTTGTTTCAGTTCCAGGTAGAGAGGTTGGCAACACTTCTCTTCCAGTGCCTTGGCACTTGTTTCATTCCAGCAAGTACAAGAGCCAAATTAATGTGAGTAAAGTTGTGCATAAGCTTTTGAAAAATCTTCAAAAGTAGCAAGAACCACGTACATAAATACATTAACTCTTACATTTCAGATGACCAAGCCTCAAAATCACAACTTAAGTCAGGTCAAAATTTAGGCTCAGCTTTCTAAGGCAAGCAGAGCACTGTCACAGAACCTCCTCCCCTTTCACCCACTCCCAAAGTAGCTGAATAACTTTCTAAAAAGTTTCTGTCATTATAGTAGTTATTAACACACAACATCCTAAAGAGAAGTCTTTGATGGGTTCAGAAACCTGTATTTGCAGCAGTGTCTATTCACTGAACTTTTGAGAAGTTTATGCCTTAGCAGACCCTGCTAAAGTAAAGGGCAATTAAGTCACAAAGAAATATTCTGTGACAATTTCTTAGGGCAGAATCTTCCTCAAAGCCTCTCCAGTGCCAGTACGGTTCATAAAAGTTGTTAGATTTCAGCACAATCAATAGTAAAGTCGTAAGCAAGTCTACTATCTTCTCTAGTGTGCTCCTGTATCCAATCTGGATACTGAAATTCCAAGCCATATATGAGCACTTACACCTGCAATTGGTTCAGCCATTTGTAAAAATTATTTTAGAGTCCAGGAGTTGAACAGAAAACAGACTAGTTACTTTTTGAACACTGTATGTCTCAAATTAGCCCTGGAAAGCATTTTAGCCCTTAGCATTTCTGCACTGAAAATGGAAAGGGTTCCTTCTGACAGTCATTTAAGCAAACTGAACAGTAATACCTATTTAGCCCTTTAAAGCCTCAGTTCAGTAAAAAATCTTTAAAGACAGCTTGTGATTTTTGTGAGCTAAAAAAAAAGTTGTATGACACTTAGTTCAGAGAGCCTTCCACCTTTTTTTTTAAACTGAATATTTATACTATTTTAAGAATCAGTAATTCTACACACAAACCCAGGTAAGATCCCAAGATTGTCCTTAAAGCTGGAGATAACTGCAGTCTAAACTGTAATGAAGTAACAGGCAGCATCCTCAGACTGTAAGTATTTCAAATTTGTTGTGTTAGAAAGATACTTTCCAATGACCACTCAAGTTTTAATCCTATTGCCTTGAGCTAAACAAAGTATCTCTTTTGAGAGCCCCATAGTTCAGGGCTGATTGAAGAAGTTAATTTGAAAAACTTGGAAACTTCTGATATGGTGAGAAAGACAATAAAACAGGAGAATGACACTTTCTGATTTTATCACATCTCAAGTGAACAGAATTCCAGGGTTCATCTCCAGACTCTCACTTGACTTTGACTTCATGAAAAGCCCAGGACTTCACTCTTCTCCCAGTACTGCTCAAGGAATGTATTCCAGTATACCTGCATGACTGTTACCTGGTTTCTATGTTATTTCATTGAATCAGACACTACTGCATTTTTGCACTCCAAGGTAATTTTGGTAACAATATTAAACCCAGTAATTTTTATTAAATGTATGTTAATTTGCCGGTCGTAGCTCTCTACAGCTCAAAGAAAAGACTGACAATTCTCAGCACTCCCAAGAGATATTCACAGAATAGCATTCTGAGAAGCACATTTCTGATAATGCCATCACCCTACTCAGCAAACTAGTTCCAGAAGCATGCCTGCAAAGAAGTTTTCTTTTGTTTAAATCTGCCAGAAGCTTTCATATTTCTCCTGGGGGAAAAAAAACCCAAAAAACCCAAAAAAACACCAAAACCAAAAAACAAACAAACAAACAAAACCCACAACAAAACAACAAACCACCTCTGACAGAGAAAAAGGAGACTGATTCAATTTTGTTACCTGCAGGAAATAGTTCTGTTTCTAATTGATCATAACTGTGCATTCACATTGCTAGAAATGGAGCTACACGACTACTGTCTAAAGAAAATCTGAAAACAAAAAAGTCAGATGGATACACTGAGCTTCATTTTTTAAAGAAATATCTTTTCCTAACACTACAATGCAAGATGAAAGGAACTTTTATCATTACAAGAAACCTGAGTTTGAAAAAAACACAGTACATTTTGTAAATTTTATATGATTCTGAGGACTGACACTTTAGTAAAGAGTCAGTATAAGCTTCTGAATTCAATCAGGCCTTTGACACGCAATTAAAATCCTGTGGGATAAACCCCCTGCAATTAGCCATAATCTATGGAAATCCCACAGTAAGTGGGACAAAATTCCAGGTAACCTTTTGTCTGTTTACTGTGGGAGTTGCTGAGTCAGACTAAACTTTTGGACAGTTATTATGGACCCTATGACATTCACATCCTGGAGGCCTCAGAATTACTTCACTGCAGATAAACTCTGATTCACTTGGCACTTGAAGAAGTCAAAAGCATATACTATAAAAATGTCATTTCCAATAAAGCAAAATGGCCTCTGAGGAAACTTAAGGCCAACCAATATGCTGTTTCCTAACTCAAAGCAAGAAATTGCTGTGGCAAATTTGAATTTCTCAGCTTTTAAACAAGTTTTGCAAGAAGCTTATCATGTAAAAGCCTTTAAGGAATTTAGTATCCCTTCCTGCTTTATCTCCTTCCACTATGAACTCTTCATGCTCAGCATCTTAAGTTCTAACCTGGAATACTGTTCTGATGTAAATGTAAATTCAGAGTTCGGTCACAGGGCTTTGCAGTACAGCTTTGCAGCTGCAGCCTGTCAGTGAACCCTCAGCTCTCCAGAGTACAAGGCAGTTCTCAGGTAGGTACTCTCCAAATGGCAGAAAAGAAACAAAGGACTCCTGTTTAAACTGTATTGGTACATTACTTCATCCTGCAAGATCTTAAAAGAGGAAGCAGTGCTTGCAAACCCTGGTGAGGTGGACAGGACTCTAAGGCAATTACTTTGTTACTGTAGCTAACTTTATTGAAACTGCAAGAGTCAAATAAAAAGAAACCAAACTTATTTAGGGATCAATTCTTAATGCCTTGAAAAAGGCTGACAATAGGATTTCCAACTATCTGAAAGCCTCATGTTCACAAAAATTAAAACAATAATGACATTAGCAAGAACGGAGAAGTAGTTAGTTCAAGTGGTCTCAAACAAAGGCATATTTAAAATCATTTACAAGGTACCTGCCTACTAAACTTCTCTTTTTTTCTCTTTTCTTCTTAAAATCTTTGAGGTATTGGAAACAAAGTGCAAAATGATTAAACACTCATTTCCCCAAAATCTGCTACGACAGGAAAACAATGTAAACTAGACTGCAGGTAATCTCATAATAAAAGCATGTTTTAAAACTGAAAATACTCCAGTGAAAAAAACCCATACTTAGAAAAACCCACTCTTTTACACATTCTAAATTTGTTCAGTTTGCTCAGTTTGTTAGTCGTGCTTTGTTGATGTCATTCAAGAAAATTTCACTTTATCAAACAATACTCTTTTTTGTGTTAAATAAAAGAAAAAGCAGAAATGCTGATTCAGAAGGATCATTGTAAAACAGGCATTTTAGGCATTAAAAACCAGTGCTGAATTACTCTGTAGAGCACATCAGGAAAACAACAGGTAACACGGTTGGCTGCAATTCCATGAGCTGGGGAGCTCAGAGAATTTGGTGGAGTCATACTGCTTAAAAACACAGTGAGTACTGCAGCAGAGGAAATGTTTTAATATGCAGTTAACACAGACAACTGTTATGCTTATTTTCAGATACACAAGATAATCTGTTACTATTTAGGGGAAATCTGTGTGTTCAATTTAAGCTGATAAAATATGGGTACCTAAAAAAGTACAAAAGTATAAACATTTCCCCCTACACAATTACATTTTTAGTAAATTAAATTCCATTTTAACTTCTTAAAAAAAGACAAAAATTGTATGTGTTGTGGAGGGGCCAGCAGCATCCTGTGCAGACCACATCCAAGTCGCAGTACAAACCCTTTCAAGCATTAGGCACATGGACAAAACATTTAGCCCATTGCTTAACCTGCTTAGTAGAAATGTTTTTTACAAATTGTTCTCTGCCAAACTTTTATCAATGTGTAAGTCCTTTAAAAAAAAGTAATTAAAAAAAAGAGTAGACCCTGGGTGTTTGAAAATCAGGCTTTTGAGTAAAGTATTACCTACAGTATATGCATAAATTCTGAAATTACTGAGAATGAAAACTGTAATGTCTTTAGAATTCAAAATTGTAGCTTTTTGAAACTCCCTTCCACTGCTTCCATAAGTTAATGAAGCCAAGTTTTATACTGTCCATTTCATTAAGTGTTTTAAAGATGTGCTAAAGATTTTGCTGAAAACATAGTGTATTTAAAAGCTCCAGTCTAGTGTATTAGCCTTCATCAAGGACAAACTAATAAAGCTGCACCAGATTTTTTTAAACACTCTTCTTTAACTGCATAGTTGAAACTGTATAGAAAGAGAAAGGTTGATTACAGGTATCCTGAATGTCCAAAGTAATCATGTTTTTCAATTGGATGAGCTTGGGTTCACACTAAGGTTGATTTTAATCCCAGTCGTAGTGACAGGGACATAAGGACTACCCTGCCATACTTCTGTAAAACCTCCAGCTCTAGAAAAATCTCTACCATTATCCACATAGTTCGATCCTTATAGGCATTTTATAAAAGCACAAACACACATATAAGTATAAATATCTCAAAAGAAACAGAATGTTCAGTTGGTCATTTTAAGTGAATTTTGATTCCCCTTCCAAGCATCTGGCTAAGACTGGAGCATAACTTTTGCAGGAGACTTTTAACAGAAGGAACATCAAGAATAACTCAGATGAAGGCCATTTTCTCTGAGTTTAGTCTTCCCTTTGGGTGATAAAATATGCTATAAATCCAGTCAATATATACACCCTTCCTTCAGAGAAACCTATTTTCTGTTGTGTAATTTTTTCACATGCTTGTTTCACTTGATCTCCTAGGCTGTTATTACATAATAGAGTATGTCACAGAGCCGAAAGGAATGTGCAGTATAACACAGTCAACCGGGGCTGCCACTGATTCCGAAACAATGTAGGCCCAAATACTTGCATTTGCGGGCTGTAACGCTTGTGTGTGAGTGTGAGTGTGTGTGTGAGTGTGTGTGAGTGTGAGTGTGTGTGTGAGTGTGTGTGTGTGTGTGAGAGTGTGTGAGTGTGTGTGTGAGAGTGTGTGTGTGTGTGTGTGTGTGTGTGTGAGAGTGTGTGTGTGAGTGTGTGTGTGAGTGTGAGTGTGTGTGTGTGTGTGTGAGAGTGTGTGTGTGAGAGTGTGTGTGTGTGTGTGAGTGTGTGTGTGAGTGTGTGTAGCACCAATTGCATTGTCCTTTTAAGGTTTACAACAATTAGTAAGAAAATGTCTCCAGACTGATCAACATTGGGTCATCCAGCACCAGACATTAAGTGCTACATGTCTTCAAGGAAAATATGAGTGCACGGTCATTTCTTTTCAAATGACCAGTGTCAATCAGCCCACAAGAGAGTACGACCATGCACTACAACCAAAACTTAACACACACTCCCACACCATCTATTCCCATTATGTAATCCTGCAACGCTTCCAGCCAGTTGATGCCCAGTTTATAGGCAAAAATGGTTGAACCCAGATCAACAGAAAATTGTCTAAATCAGATTTTTCCTTTTGCAGCCAAGCCTCTTCAGTGTGACAATTCACTGCATCTTCGAATAAAAGTGAAAAATTGTCACCATTCCACACTGTCTTCACATCCTGGAACCTCGTTCTTGCAAAATCTGAAATAGACCAATAAAAAAATCTATAAATGAAAATTAGCTCAATGTCATTCCTAAAACACAGAGGTCAAAGAGCAACATAATGACTATTTCAGATAACCTGTAAAGTGTCAGGGATCTGGTTCAAGGACATTCCTGGGGTCTGTGCATTAAAGCTGAAGAAAGACAGATTGATATGTACAATGTCTATTTATCAGACACCATTAAAACAGATCTAAAAGACTGCTAGGAATTAAGTATTATTAATATAACCAAGGCTTAAGAGTTGGCAAATGTAAAAAGTAAGCCACTGCACCTCATCCTAGTTCTGAATGTACTTAGGTCCTGCGTGGTAAATGAACTTGGGTACTTTATTAGAAATTTAATTTAATCTGCATGTTTCCAGTTCCAGTAAAATATCCTTAACTTTCTGAAGTTTCAGATGCAAGTTATGTTCCACAAATTAGTATTGAAAACACGAAATAGAAAATCAAAATGTGCAAAAATGGCACACTGGGTGAGATGATGCAGGAAGTTTTCAAAGGCCAAGTGAACAACCCAGCAAGATTTAAACCAACAACATGAAGACCACCTATTCTACTTCCAGTCGGAGTGTTTTTTCTCCTTTTCTGTTTCAGTTTTGTTTTGTTCCTCCAGTGAGGAAAGGGTCAAGTCTTAGGACTGACTGTCCAAGGAACAATATTTTCACGCTGTTCCCTAAACTGAATGGCAACCATCAACAATGAGGTTAACTCTCGGGCTGAGAAGTACTCTAGAACTGTGACAGCAGGCTATAGAACCAATCATGACAGCAGCCAATAAAAGATTTAAGCAAAGCTTCAAACATACTCAGCACAAATACTTAAGAATGTTAATCTGTAAGTAAAAGTCTCATGATACTACATTTTCTTTTGCTTCTTGATACAGAAAGATGTTTTCCCTGGGCCACAACACACTTTTGGGTGTATTTTAGATGCAAACATTACTTATTTCATGAGGATAACTTAATACTTGTACTAAGGAAAAACCATTTCATATGAAACTATAGGAAAGATACAAGTGAATTCTGTGAGGAAAAGCCAGCCTCTGTAAATTACTCAGCAACTGCTTGTATAATAAACTCAAAAGGGACTAGACAAACTTCAGAAGATAGTGCCACTGATACTGACTCATGGTGCTACAGTGATTGTAGCTTCCGTACAATCTTCTGGATGAAGGCTTGAAGCCAAAATTCCTCAACTGAGGTTTACTGGAAGGTGGGGAAATGTATCAGGAGTAAATACCATAAATGCTGCATACTTAAAACTCTTTCCTCAAGTATTTGCTGTTGGTCACAGCTGAGAACAAGGTGCTGGAGTAGAATAGTGGCTAATGGTCTGACCCAGCAAACGCGGTCAGTAAGTGAAACCATATCCAACAGAGACAAAACCATGGCTGACACAAATACCTGTGCAGCTGGGAAATAATCTATTACTGTTGTTAATCTTTCAAATTTAATACTGGGAGTAGATGACTGCATTCTTTCCTAGAAGATAAAAAGTAGTTACAAGATTAATAGACTTAGAACTATTTTCTGTAGTGTCAGGAGAACATGCAATAAGATAAAGCTAAGCCAGATCCGGACACTGAACTTTGCACACTTTTAAACTCAACGTAAAGCCGAAAACTCCATCATATCAGGCAATATTTTAACACACTTTGCTTGCTACTTCTTCATTAACCTCTCTCTCTACTAAAGGGGAAATCAAAGAAGCACAGAGTGGGTTGCGTTGGAAGGGACCTTAAAGATCATCCAGTCCCACCCCCTGACAGGGGCAGGGACACCTTCCACCAGCCCAGGTTGCTCCAAGCCCTGTCCAACCTGGCCTTGGACACTTCCAAGGATGTGGCCGCAACTTCTCTGGGCCAACTGTGCCAGGGCCTCACTATCCTCATAAAGAGTATGTTCATCACTATAGGCAATGAAAAACAACTAGTTCAAAAATTTGAACCCAGTGTTTGAAAACATCGCTCCTTGTCCTCTCACTATGAGCCCCAGTAAAAAAGTCTTTCTCCATTTTTCTCATAAAGTTCTTTTGAGTACTGGAAGGCTGCAATAACATCTCCCCTGGGCCTCCTCTTCTACAAGCCAAAAAATCCCAACTCTCTCAGCCTGTCTTCACAGGAGAGGTATTCCAGCTTGTAGATCATTTTCATGTCCCTCCTGTGGCCCCAGTCTCACAGGTCCATGTCTGTCTTGTAGTGGGAGTCCCAGAGCTGGATGCAGCACTTCAGGCAGGATCTCATGAGAGCAGAGTAGAGAGGGAGTATCACTTCCCTGAACCTGCTGGCCATGCTGCTTTTGTTGCAGTCCTGGATAATGGACTTTCTAGTCTGCATGTATTTCTGGCTCATATCCAAGTTTTCACCCATCAGTATCCCCAAGTCCTCTTCAGTCAACCCATTTGTCACCAGTCTGTACTAGTACTTCGGACTGTCACAACCCTAGTTTTCATGTTTCTGTTCTGTTTTCCCTACAGGTGCACCAGATTATACATTCTAAACAATGCTGAATGAACTCTCATATTCCAGAGGCCCGAGTGTGATTGCTTCTTAGGGAAGCAGAACATGAGAACTATTTCCTCCCACTCAAAATAAACGTGCTGCTGCTAGAACAGTGTTTTAAGGAATGTTTGCCTCTCAGGCAGCTTAAGATTATTGCATTTGATTCCAGCATAGTGCCAGTCTAGTTTTTTTCAGTAAAGCTTCAGGTTTGATTAATTCCCTTCAGCCATTCCTGAAGACTTGGCAAAAGGTCTTGTTCTACTGTGGCAGTAGTTTCTGTTAGCATCGCTTAAGAAAATAATGTCGGTTTTATTTCAGCTATGTGAAACAACTTCATAGAACCATAGCACATCCTGAGTTGGAAGGGACGCACAAGGATCATCAAGTGATGATCCTGGCCCTGCACAGGAAAACCTCAAGAATCACACCATGTATTTGGGAGCATTGCTTTACAGCTAAAAAATTCAGATGCATAGGTAAGAAGCTGAAATTTAATCTTATTCAATGATAAATATCTTTGATTTACACAGGCTCATGTGACTACCCACACTGTACCACTGAACATTCAATGGTATGTTAACTTCTAGAAACTGGAGAGCAGAATAAATATGAGCAGTGCTTGCAGACACATTAGGAAAAGGTTTTTTTTTTGTGCTCTTCCACTTGTAACTTTTAAAGTATCTTGATCTTGTATCAGATGTCAAACAACAGTGGAAAGAATCCCTTCCCAGAGAGTTGTTTCGTGCTGCACCACGATCACACTATTTACTTGTATTTGCTACATCTCAATTAAAAAAATTATTTAACTTCAAAATTATCAGATAAGACCATCTTTGGACTCCGTTGCACTTCAGTCAAGTTTGGTAAATTATTGCCAAATAAGACATTTACTGAAAACGTATACTGTAAGTTTGTATCAGATGCCTCTACACATAAATAATCCACTATGCAGAAAAGCTGGCGTATGTGGAATAAAAACGAAAAGCAATTCTGACCCTAGAATCTATATGAAGAACTTTCCTTCTCAGCAAAGCCTTAAAGGAACAAATCACAATACAGTTTGTAACAGCAACACTTATTACTGTCAAAGTAGCAATAACCCAGAACAGGAATTCTATCTTTGCTACAACTATAATCACAAACACACACACACACCACCAGGACTAGCCAAAGGACAGCACTAGTGGGGGTGGGAACTGGGTGGGGCAGAAAAGCATCTGGTTAAAATCCTAGGGCAGCTAGTGCTCACCATGACATTTACACTTAATCTGAGTCATTCATATCGTAATCCGTTTCTTCATCCTCACTCTGAGTGTCATGCAGCATGCAGCAAGTATAGAAAAGGGAAGGGAAAAGAAGAGATTGCAAGTGAGTCAGAGCTGCCACAAAGTACAGTCCACTTACACCGGAAGCATCTGGAAATGGCATTTATTTACTTTTACCTGGGACCTCCACTCTTAGTAAAAAAGTATAACAGCTGGCAATTTCAAGAACAAACATAACAAATTTCATGAAAATTTCCTTTTCCAAATGTCCTAAAATTAGCAGATAGAAGCCAATAGTGCCACGCAACATAACAACAGGTAATGTAAGCATAGAGAAAAGTTAAATAAAACTGTAAAGCTTGTACCTTAACTCTGTGTACTCTTTGCCATAGATGCAAAAGGATAATACTAGTATCTAACTTTGGATGCAGACATTATGAACAAGTTTTGTTCATTGGTCCCAAGAGTGTTAGGTCAATAAAGTGATATGAAAGAGAAGAATGCTTGTGGGATAGTGCCACAGCTACCCATAAAAGCCACTGGAACCATTCAAGTTAAATTTTCTTTGCTTAGGTAAATTACAAGGTTACAGAGAATCATGTACTAACTTACTGTGCTGTTACCCAAAAAAAAAGAAAACAAAAGAAAAAAGTCTCTAAGAAGGCATAAAGGTGAAGCTTGATTAGATGACTATCAGAAAATGCTTTTTCCACTTCTGAAAGTCCAGGACTATTAACTAAAACTGAAGTGCTTGTCAACAAAAATTACATACTGGCGGTTTTTTTTTGTCTAACCCAAATTATAAAAGTAATAGGAAGACTTTATCATGGCATCTAAAAGTCAGTCCCAGTATATAGATATATTATTCTGTATATATCGGTGGATACCAGAATTTCAATCACATGAACTTCATGAAGAACAACTCAGACGCTACTGAACAGATTGCAGACTAGAGGATAATGCTAAGAGCATAACAGGGCATAACAGCTCCAGAGGTTCAGTCAAGATTCCTGAACACAGCTGTCAGAAACCTCTCAAGCAAAAAAATTTTTTTTCCCAGTCACAAGATATATCTCTGTGAAAAAATTCGATCTATTAGAAACACAATATATAAAAATTATTCTGCAAGTATTGCCTATTAATTGCTAGCAGCAGCTCAACTCTTCCAAGACCAAAGGGGTGAATAGTTTTACCAACCAAAATTAACAGTAATTCTTACTCATCAACGCTGGTCCAATTATGCTCTGTTCCCATCTCTGAAACAATGACCAAGCAGCACATCAATGAAGAGATCGAAGACAGCTTTTCTCAGAGATATTCAATTTACACCGTTGAATTGCAGTCTGAACTAGCTTTTGTATTTAGCCTTTAACACTTTCATTTGATACATATTTTCTTTTACATTAAGGATCCACTGTAACTCTGGCGACTTCTGAACTTCCCTGAAGATGTACTACCATTCCTTATGAAGATGTTTATTAGACTCTAGAATTCCGTGCTTTGTTTCAGGTAGGTGTCTCAGTCCTAAATTACTACCACACAGCTCTAACTTGTCCAAGTTTTCCTGAAGCATCCTGGCAAAAGCAGACCTTGACCACGGTTTTGAAAAGAGTACCAAGTTCACTGTTTACCCTTGACTACATTAATCCTTTACAATTCTTTGGAAGTTTTATCTCAACAGTGACAAAAGAACATATATTATTCATTTCACTAGAGATCCAACATAAAGCTTGGAGTATTTTTATAATGCGTATTATAAAATGACTCCATATGTGTGGCTACATAAGTATGCTACAAAGCACAGAAAGTAATGAGGTTTTATCTATTTGAGGCCTCATGCCAAGACTCGGATCCATTATTTCAAAATTAATTTCTTCAACAGTGATTCTTGAAAAAGCAACCTTTGATGTTTCACAAACTGTTTTCCACCTACATATATGAAATCAAAAGCTTTTGATACAGGAGTGTCCACTTTGTCTGTAGTCATCTCCTCATATAATACAGCGATACAGTAATAAAAGCTGCTCACTATGCATGACAGAAAATACACTTACATTACAGAACTGCTCTGCCTTATTACTAGTCAGCTGTGATTTTATATTTTCCCTTGTACAAACTCTGAAAGACAACTGAGTAAAATGCTAAGATACTGTGCCCATTAAAATCTTTTTGTAAAGCTGGTTACAGAAAGATAATTAAGTAGAACCCTGAAAACATTAACCCAACAAGTACCTTCATCTTATAACATATTGAACATGATCGGTTTACAGAGACAGCATCTTACAAGCTCCATTCTTGACAGTAAGATTTCTTCAGTTGAAGTCAAGCAAGAAAAAGTTTTCAACTGAACCAATGGCAGAATAAGAAAGCATTCAAATGTATAAGAAACAAAACCTAGATTTTCAACTGTAAAGAACAGGTATTGAAAAAATAAAGAGTATTGTATTTAAATAATCCATTCATGCATAGCTAATACACGCTACCTGTACAATTCACAGTCTCTCATACAATGGACAGAGAGTTAGTCACAAGCAAGGTGGGAAAAGGTAATTAAATAATGGTCCAGAACAGAGGTAGATCTAGAATGACTTTGTGAAGCCCACCCAATTCAACATAATTTTTTTAGTTCAATGCCTAACAACTTACCTTTGCTTTTTCACTGGGTTCACTGGTTGTGCCATATGGAGTGTTATGCAACTCCTTTGAGACAACACAGAGAAATTCAGCCTGATCCTCATTGCCATAGTTATAGGAAGAACCAATACTGACCAGCTGAAAGATGAAAAAAAAAAAGTCAATTACATTTCCACATTAAAAAAATCCCATTAAGTTTCACCATTAGTAAAAACAATCCTTACTCTTCACTGTTGGCTGTGCCTGAAGCACGATTCTCCACTTCAATGCAAATACGATTTGATGTTGACAAATACACTGACACTGACGATAAGATAAACACAGCTTTTCTTTTTAAACAATTACAAAATTAATGATTTACATTTATGATTATACTGTGAAAGAAAAGGCTACAGAGCAGGTCAGTGGAGAAGCAGCCTGTTCTGTTTCTGGGAACCTTCACATTCTCCAAAATTAATTTTTAAAAGTTTGTATATGGTATCTTAACATGGCATGATTTAACATGTAAACGCCTGCATGCAGGAAGCTAAAGGGATCCTCACCACCACTTACAGAATAATGGTATTTCTATTAAAACATGTGTTGAATGGACAAAGACAAAATTAGCATTTGATTGGAAAACAGCAAGACACAGTATGGTTGGACACCAGTTAACATTTGAAATTCATATGTGCTGCTACAAGGAAGTTAATTAAGGAAGCGCTACAAGCGAAAGCCATGTTTAATGAAATGTGACGAATTTACAAGTTTCTACAAGTCTCCATATTGAATGATAAACAACGATTTACTGAGAAAGAAGGATATACTCAATATCAGTACTACCTCTTACACAGATGTTTATCAAATGGCAGAAATTGTCTTACTTTACACACAATGCACTTACCTAATGCTAGAAGCTGTACACAGCCTGCCTTTCCAAGACAGAATCAATTCAGATGTAGCTGGTTCACTTATATTAAAGCTTTATTTCAAAAGCATGACAAGATAATGTATGGTGCTATTACCAATGACACAGATCCAATCCCAAAAATCAACCAGTTGCAGAGATATTGTATCTAAATGTCATTACCAAAACTATATTGAATCCACCTACCAAACTGTTACCCACATATAACAAGGCAAATATTCCACAATCTCTACTGTAACAATAAAGTGCTCTGGTAATGGCCCCGTAGAAAAGGTCTGACTTGTTTTTTAGGGTAACAGCACTTGAAACACTGTGGTTATCTCTGTAACGACAAACAGTGTACTACCATTAGTCTAGTAGAACACCACAGAGAGTAAAAATCTTGTTAAAGAATGGAAGATGCAGTCAGTATGAAATCTTCATCCAGAGTCTATACTGGACGGATAAGATTATTCCCTCAACAAAAATGGAGGTCAGACCAAGGTTAAAAGCAGCTTCCATACAGCACTGTCAGGAGAAAAGAAAGCCTCTTTGTACTTCCAAGGAGAGGAGAGAGATGTTCAGATGTTCCTGCACTGTGGTAAGACAGCCAAGTAGGCAGCTCCACAGGAGGACAGAGCTGACGGCTACAGCGATGAGCAGGCACTGTGTCTGCACAAAGAACCAAGCTGATTCCAGGCCTAGGCAATGTTAAAGTTTTTGGACCCTGATGGTATTACAGCATGAAAGGCTCAGCCTTCCGTGAACAGAACTGGCCATCAAAATTCATCACTCTGAAATTATGTACTTTAACTACACTGTCTGGGTGTGATCACCAGAAACCTTTCCCCCCCCCCTCCTCTCCTAACATCGTTCTAGTTATGCAAAATACATACACAGTCAGTAATGAACACAGGCTGATCAAAAATTAATATGTTAAAGAAATTTTTTCCACCAAAATGTGTAATGAAGTTACAAAACCCCAGGTTTTTTAGAAGCACCAATGCATCCTCAATATAAAGGCATCATTTACCTTGAGACATTAAGTCAGCTAATGTTCCACGATGGATAGTCTGCAGTCTGCACCATACCGTATTTGCGTAATACGGAATCAGAAAACCTATAAAGTAACTAGTTTCTTAGTGGAACAAAATGGACTAAGAAAATATACTAAAGAGCTGGAAAATCAACACAAAGTTACTTCATATATTGAGATAATTTGTTGATTGTCTTCTCTATCAACAAAAAATATAATAAACAAACTTTCAGAAAAAACAGCAGTTAAGTTGGCTCTAACCCAACAAAGTGGTATAAAGTTTATCCTATATATTACATTGCAATTACAAACCATTTAATACAAATACAGTAACTGATCCAATTATTGAGGTAAAAGATAGAACATTAAACAGTATTTTTAATCCACTTAAAGGCTAGAAAATGTTGAGAAAGTTGAATACAGGTTTAAATAAAGCCACAAAAAACTCACTTTCTCTGAAGAGAAACCTGAATAAAATTCAAGCATACAATGTGATTAGTCTACAGTCAACTTTTCTTCTTTCAAAATGGCAGCAGCTCACTATCAGATAAGCTGTGATAATTAGCAGAAGGAAAAACACTTCTTTACTTATTGACCCTCTAAAGAAATAAATTATCTCTCTGAAAGTAGATACCATACAAAATCCAAATATCAGCCAAATCATCAATCCTGGTTCATCCAGGCTAACAGGTTCTCAGTTGATAATTACTTACTAATGCTTCATAATACAACCAGATAAGTTAACCTTTTGCACATAAGTCTTTTTAGAAGACACGGCAGACTGAATACTTATTAGTCAGTTGGACAGGACTATGGATTTAGCTGACTGCAAAACATCTGAGGGTTTTTTGCCATTATTGATCAGCTGGTACAATTCAAGATAAAATCCCTTTTGCAACATTAAACACAAGTTCCCCAAAACTCCAACTCATGATACTCCCGTAAGCAGTTTTGTAGGTGCGTAGCTAAGAATATATATGTACTTGCATAGTATCAACAGCATGCTAGAAGTTTAATTGTAGCTTTTGCATCAGCAGCAAGGTTGATGGCAGAAAAAGAAACAATGGAAAATGACTGCTGATGAGAACTGAACTGTTATGTCAGGAATTAAGATAAAAAATAAAGCAGTGTTTTAGCACTCCTATTCCAAAAGTCACCCCATTGTTCCCAATGTTGGTG
Source organism: Lophotriccus pileatus (assembly GCA_035583135.1). Lineage (NCBI taxonomy): Eukaryota > Metazoa > Chordata > Aves > Passeriformes > Tyrannidae > Lophotriccus > Lophotriccus pileatus. The sequence goes on along the minus strand of JAWWES010000035.1, from coordinate 16,159,640 downwards.
GCAACACTTTGAGAAAGATGCTGATAAACTGGAAGACTGCCCCCCACCATGTCCGCCCATCCCCACACCACCAACCCTCAGCCCCCCCCAAAAAAGAACCCACAAAAAATCAGAGTAATCTGAGGTCTGCAAAACAGGTGTTACAATGCATAGCCAAAGCATTTCAGATTATCCAGACTACTGTTTCTCAGACTTTCTGAAAGGACAACCTCTTTTTGGGTCATGGGGCTTAAACAACCAAGAACTTAAGGATGGAAAAAAAGAACATTTTGAAACTCTGAATTTCACAGATTTATGTGGTTATATATATATCTATATGTGTGCATGCATGTATCTGTTTTTCCTCATTGGTTTACTTCTTCCATGACTTATTTCATTACACTCCTTACTAAAGCCATGTGATCCTCTTTAAGCATCCCTGTTAGCCCCAACAGTGTCACAACCGAGCACAGGAAAATGTCAATGCTAGTTAACACAGAAAATTCATAAATATTGATCCATTCACCATCTGAATGGAATAAGGGTGATGACACTAACAGGCTGTCAGCTGCAACTAAAAAAAGGGCAGGAATGGAAAGCATTATTTTTATTATTATTAAATCAACAGAAATACAGTTATTGTTTGATGTGCCAATAGAAGTCCTGAAAAGATTTTCCTGAAAAGACAAAGAAATCAAACCAAGAAAGTTCCTGTCTCATAGTAAGAAATCTTATTTTCAAAGTGAACAAATCTCATGCCTAACTAAACTGAGACTTATCTCAAAACCAGAGACATTCCAGTAACGTGCCTATACAAATTTACTATATTGGTTTAGCAATATTGATTCAAAATTTATACAGTATATTTACCAGACAAATCAGGAACAGTATTACCATCTCAGATAACCACTCCAACTTGCACAAACAGCAGCCCTGTCTTTCTGTGCTTCTCAGTGGAGTTACTCATATTAACCAACTCTTCTACTTCACCACTACCAATATCCTTCTCTATTTTGTGATGGTCCGATTCTCAAAACCAAGTAAATTTTTCTCGAAGTCTATTTTAAATATCATTGTACTTAGAATATTATTGCTTCTATTTCAGACGTGTTGAGCTCCTTCCACACTAGCTAGCTTGTCTTGAAAAGTTTGTGGGTTTTTTTAAATTATACTAAGAGTTGACAGAATAAAAGAAACACCCCCACGTTGTATGACTCTAAGAATGGCCTCTATGCTTTTTAGAGTTGTAATGCATTTGTTCTATTGCCTTCTCAAAGGATTTGCAAAAGTTTATAAAGATACAGACACATCAGATATTAAACTCAGAACTGATCACTGACACCAGGCCTGAAAGCACATTTATTACAAGTCTCTTAAAGTAACTAATCAGACTTCAAAGCTTCTATTTTTTTAAAATTATTATCTTTATTTTATATCTGAATTCATTTCTTCACTGCCTTTTCCATCTTCCATTTTATGATGCTGAATTTTACTTTCACCTATCCAGGACATGAACACATGAATAACATCACGCTGCCTGTACCCTACACATGCCTAACAAGCTGCAATTCTTATTCTATTCCAGAAAGTCTGCAAACCCACAACATTGATTCCACATTCCAAATGTTATCTATACAACTGAAAGAAACAGACAGTGCTTGGTACATTAAAAGCAGATTCTGGAATACGGCAGGGGAACAGTCCAGTTTTAAAATCTAGAATTGCATGGCTAAGCATCCATGTAAAGTCAGAGGCAAAACTCTGCTTTTATAAAGCCGCCTCACAATCATGTTATCTGCATGGTGTTATACTCATCTTTCAGACTGAATATATATATAGCCAGGAAAAGAACAAGTACTCCAAGCATTTTATTGATGAAAAATACTACAGAGCACGAGGTTCCCAAATTAATTCACGTATGACACTTCAAACTGGAGCACAGATATGTAAAAGACTGGATTTTTTGCTAACCAGTTAGCAAAATGGTGACTGGTAAGCAAAAAATCCTCCAGTGTTACTGGTTAGCAAAAAACCTTCCCAAACTCATGAATATTTGGAAGCAACAAAGCAATTAAAAAAGCAGTGAAAAGAGAACAAGGGGAGAAGGAAGGATGAGCCTAAAAAGCCAGTGACCGAAGTTAGGATTCTCCATTTGGGTTTCAAGAAAATGTCCCAAGATGGAAAAAACCCCAAACAACAAAACAGTGAAGCCAAAAAGCCACACAGGATGTTATTTTCACTTGAGACAAAATTTAAAACTGGTAGTTTTGTTCTCCCCTCACTCCCCCATACGAAAAATTCCTGTTACTTGTTGTTCCAGTTTGAACATATTTCATCCATCTAAAAAACAGCTGAATTCTGAGTTACCAGAAATAAAGGGTTCAAACTCAGACCTTAACTGGCTATTTGGTGGATGAAATAATCATTGTTCTGGTTTGACCATAACACAGAAATGTCCCCTTCTGAACCCACTGAACTCAAAGGTGTATTTACAGAGTTCCTAAGGTTTGAACTATATCCCTCTTACTTAACAAGTACAGATGAAAGGCTGTTAACTTCAGAGGAAGATTTAAGGAAAAGAAGTTACCTATTGAGAAGGTAAGAACTGTTCTTAAGAAAAACATTTAACTAAATAACTAGGGGATTTTTGTGTGGTTGATTTTTTATTATTTTTCACAATATGAACATTCATAATGTATAATGAAATACTGCGAATATAAATAAAAACCAGTCACAAATACACACAAATTACTATGTGCTGTACATCCAGGAATAAAGTGGAATGATTTGAAAGCAGCAGAAACGCAAGGAGGCCAAGCATATCAGTGTGAGGGCAAAAAGAATGGCGTGACACACCTCACTGCAGCATTTCTGGAAGCATCTCTCTTCCCCTTTCACTTCCCGTGACACTATCAGCAGATACTCTGACTGCTGAGCCCGGCCACAGCTGTACTGGGAACCTATACTGACAAGCTGAAATAACCATACAAAGCAAAACACAAAAAGAAACCTTTGTAAAGCTGAAGCACATACCATTATCCAAATCGTACAATTAACAGATGAGCTGAAATGTTCAGGTTACATTTACTTGGCACTAGAACAGGTTGCTATCAAGCTACAACTTCATTTCCACATAAAATAATTATTGTGGCAGCTGTAAAGACCTTTGTAATTTCAAGGGAAGCTAAGAGTTACTGATAGTAAGACAGAAAACTCCCCATATCACTGTGGTGTAGCCAACTACTCTGAAAAATATAAAGTTCAGTGCATTATGAAAGCGAGTATTATTTCCTTGTCATACTTGCCAAGTGGAGAAGGTAACATGGATATAAGACTGGAAGGTGTTAAGTAAAGCAATATATCAAGCCTGGGTATGAAAGAGCTTCATCTTGTTCCAAATACTGATAAACAAAATACAGCTAAGGAAATACATGAAGTCATCTAGAGGAAAAAAAGTTGGGTGCTCTAAGTTGCTTTCAGAAGGGGTAATTTACAGAAGATCCAAGAAAATAACTGGAGTGGAAAAAAAAAATGTCTGTCTTGTTCCCATAAAAACCACTACCAAGAACTCTGGTCACAGTTGCCAACCATCTAATAATTCAAAATTCAGCATAACCTCAGATAAATTTCTCAACTTGTTATTACAAAAAATATATTAGCTTAATAATACATGGCAATTCCTATCCCATTTAAATTAAAGCATACCTGTCAGTGCCCTTGAGAAAGATTAGAGCTTTAAATTAAGTGTGAAGCGCTAGACAACAACTGCCTATTCTGAGTAAACTAAAACATGTCAACTCAAATTGACATGGATAAGAGGGCCCATGAACAGTAAATTTATATACATCCTGATATTGTTATGTGAGTAATTTTGAAGGCAGCAGCTAAATACCATCCTCCTCATACTGTGAACATACTTAAGACTGCATTATGGTGACAGACTCAGGTTACATTAATCATTAAAATTTACGTGACCAACACCACTGCTGTCTAAAGCCTTTGTATGTATCAATTTTGTATAGTCCAAAGTTTCTTATGTTGTATTGCCAAAATATTGGCTTTTTCTGATTGCCTGAAGAAGTAACAATTGAAGCTAAAAAATTCTCTACAAAATAACCCACTGAAATCAGAAAAGTAGGGCACCATAATTTTTGGTAAGATTTTGAACTGGGACTAATACGTAATTGTACTTTTCTAGCAAAGCTTTCCCTCACGTTCTTTGGAAAAGGGCATCAAAGCATCTGCATAAACGCACCAAAAGTTCAGCACCTTCCACTCCTATTTAATTACCACATCCAATCGTATTTTACAATAAAATTTTGAAATGTTAAGGGGAAAGAAATGGTTTTGATCAAAACTAACCGTTTAGACATATTGCATGGGGCTCAGAGCACAAGGACTCCCAGTCCACAGGAATATCACTCCTCTGAAAAAGCTGATGATTTCAGCGTTTTTCATGTATGAAATGTGGTGGATACCACCCCAAAAACTCCTGAAGGAACCATGCTGCTGAGCAACACAGGCTTAGAAAAGATAAAAAATTACAGAAATGCTACAGTGTTCTCAGATCTTCAGAATAAAACTGTTCCCATTATACAGAATATACTAATCCTATTCCCAGTGAATGCTGTCTGCTAAAAGCAGGTCTCCAATACAACCAAAGAAGGGAATGGCCTAGTGTGAGGTAATGAGATGCTGAGCATTATAAGATTATACAGTTATTGTGTTTATCTACTTCAAACTATGTGTCTAAAAGAGTGCAACATGAGAGAGGGAGGAAGTGGAAAGAAAGCTGAATGAAACAGGGGCGTAATATTCAAGAAAACCACTGGAATTTTCCAGTTCTAAAAGAGATTATAACAGTTCTTTCAGAAGCTGCACTGTCAAACCAGTATTACTCCCAAATACAATAACCCCACTGTATGGCTTCAGGATACCATATAAAAGACATGGTATCATTTAATATTTTAAAAAATAAAGAATCTCTGTTCGTAATGAAAGCTAACTTCTCATGACAAAGAAGAGTGTTGAAAAACCTTTGTCAATGCACTGGTCAAAAAAGTCATGTGCATTAAGAGAGAGTTTTTTACAGGAACTTCAACACCATTCACCTCCTAGCATGGCAAACAGCCCTGGTAATACTTGAGCCAGAGAACTGAAGAATAAAAAGCTGTCTCTGCTCGGGATGTTTCCATGACAGCAGCACCTTACGCATTTCATCAAATATAAACAAATGTTCTCTTTTACCTTTGTGTCTTTTACCTTTGTGTCCTGAACATTTTAAAAATGTTGCTTTTTTGTATTATTAGAGTCAGACTGCACAGGATAACCAACTTGTGCTTATTCCAATCTCTCCTACAGTAGGCATCAGACACTGAAAAAGATGCTGGCAGCTGAACACTTGTGTCTCAGAGTTAACAGATTCACTGTTCCATGCAGTTAAATATTCTGCTAGGTTAGGAATGTGAAGGATGAAGAAGTTGTACAGTTAGTTTCTTATTTACAGAGATCAGCAAAAATAACAGAAAGATCTTCTTGCAGTTTTACAATGCATTCTTGAATGTACACACAAAGCTATTTTTATACAATGCAAAGAACACTGACATAGCTCACAGCTATCCAGCTCCACACCCACACTGGTGAAGTCGACCCTCTTATGTCTATCAGTTTTTTATCTGAAGAATCACTCTTTGGGCCTGACAAACATTTATCTTCCAAGCTCATGTTTTTTACTCAGAGCTCTTTATATCTAACTTACCATTCACATAAACTTGTATTAGATAATTTTGGTTGATTCACCCTTCAACTGCTCATGTGTAGACACTGAAGAATTACATTTCAGACATGATGCAGATATTTTTAAAGAAAGTCAGCACAATTTACTTCCTGGAGAGCTACATTTTTTTTGTTCTATGACAAATACAAACACGAGTACCAGATTTTAACTTAGCAGTGTATGTATGCCCAAATTCTGAAAATGACTTAGTTACAAAAGACGCACAGATTTTAATTTATTTTATACTTCTTTTTCACAAAACTGATCTTTTAGAAGACTTTGTAACTATGAAAACCCATGTGGGTTTTTTACCTGTTCAAATTTCCAGCCATCGGACATTGTGGAAACCATCTGAGTGAGTTCCTCTTCCTGGCACTGCAGCACTCTGTATACATGTTTGACTGGCACCTTCAAGAAGAAATATAAGGTGTTCGATAGGTCATGGATTTCACCATGTTTGTGACTTGTCTGAAGCAGCCCTTACTTTCTAGAAATGATAAGCAACACCACCTTGAACTCATACAGAGCAATGAATAACTAGGACCATTTTAGCTGAGACCTTTATTAAACGCTATCAGAGCAACCCTGTTATCCCACATCCTGACTTCAAGAGAAATTTGGCAACATGAGTTTGGAATATCTCCACGAAGACTAAGTTACAAAGGAAGGCCAGAGCAGCAGAGTTAAAGAACAAACTTCCTCTACCGTATTCAATTCCATGGAGAAATATTCATAAGCTGATATGAGAAGCAGCAGTCCTCTCAACCACAGAGCGCTACAAATAAACAAACTCACTTTGCTACAAAAAAGGAGCTAAATAGCATCTGTATGCACGCTGCACAAACATACTGTATAAACAGCACTTGTACCATAATTAGGCAACCTCCTCATATTCAGGGTACTTAAATGTAAATGAGAAACATATATTCTAAAAAAGCTGTTCCCTAAAATAACTATTTGCAGAAATGATATTATGACAAATTCTACTATTACCAGACATTTTGGAACAATTATTTAGACTGTTTTCACGTTTTGAACAAGATTTGTGAACTTTGCAGGTAGACTGGCAGGAGCCAGCAATTAAGAATATTAATCTTTGTATACTAAGGGTTCCAGCTCATCCAGTAATGGAGGCAGCCATTCAGTATCTTATTAGGGAAATGAGCAGTTACATAAAAAACAAATGGAACCCACCCAGTGCTTGACATAGAACAAATAATCAAAAACACACTAGAAAACAGCCTCACCTGTGAGATTTTGCTGTCTCTTTCCCTTATTTTGTCCTTTACCAGTTTTATTAGTGACGTGATATTGTAGAACTCAGCCTCTTCCAGTACACCTAGTATGAAAACATTTTTTGGAAAGACAGTGTAACCAAAGATTCCAGAACAAAATCACCAATCAGTTCCTAACATTATCTTCTCTACAGCTTTAAAAAAATTATTTATTTCACCCTACGATAAGATAATTTACCAACCTAATGATTCTTGCCTCCTTCAGGCATAGGTAGTTCAATGTTTAGCTCATTTTAAAAAACTGTCCTAAAAAACCCTCAAAGAAAACGGAAGCCCTTTCACATACAGAATGAGGCAGGAAACAGAAAAAGGAGGATAGATACCATTCCATAGCAGACTGACAGACCACCATAGCTCAGGCCCTGCATCTGGCTGGAATGCAAAAGAGAAATTCAAATAATCCTACTGAAAAGCTCTGCAGCTGCTAGCACGCAGGAAATTTTTCTTCCTGTCATTTGAGATCTTAGATCCTGAAACAAAAGCTTAAAGTTACTGCTTCCACTCACATGTTCAAGGCTTACCTGTTTTCCACATGTAGTACGTGCCTAACAATGCACGTGGAAATTATATTTCATGCTACTTCCTGTTAATATTGTTAAATTGTATTTCTCTTTGAAAAATTTCTTCAATACCTTATCAATATAGTTTTAGTACTATATGTTTTAAAACAGTCATCCTCCATTAGGGTAAAATTGTTACAAACTGGGGACAGGGAGGAAGAAGCTGAGGGCAGAATTTAATCTTCAAGAGCATATTCCACACTTCTGAACACCCCAGACCTCCACTCTTACTTTGATTTATATCTTCTAAAGCATGTTTCCCAGGCAGCATTCTTTTGCTTGAAGAGGACTAAACCCAAATATTTCACACAGTCATAGATGAAAGATACAAGACTACACAATAAAAGCCATCTCTCCTCTCCTCTTTGAATACTTACAGGGGTTGTGAAATTAGGAATCGTACTCAAAACACTCAACCAACAGCACATACTATAACTGCATGATGCCTATCAGCTTTGCTTGAAACAGATTGAAACGCTACAGTGATTAAGATTTACCATCTAGTTCTAAATTAGTTTTGTTGACTCAAAAGCAGTGAAAATAATAAGCAAGTGACAGGTAAACAAGTAAAGGATATTTAGGAATGTCTTACCTTCCTCAGCTAGGTCCTTGTTAATAACCAGTTTCCCATGTCTCAGATAGTTCAGCACTGGCCCAAAGTATGTTGGGTCTCTGTCTATTAAATAGGCACCTGTTTCGTCCTAGATTAGAAAAACAAACAAACAAAAAACAAACAAAACCCCAAACAAAAACAACAAAACACAAAAACCCAAACAAACAAGCCAAAAACACCACAATGATTTGAACATCCAAGTGAGAATTGCAGGCTAATATTCAGCTTGGCATCTGAATAGCAAGCAGATATTCAGATGTAGCCACATTCACTAAAGTCAAATTTATTAAAGACATTAAAAGGAAGGAATTCAACAACGTAGTCATAACTTTACCAGACTGATCACTCAAAGCATGTAATACACAACTTCTCTTACCTGATTAATCACCCACAATCATTTATCCTAGATTATCAATATTGCTAGCATGAAAGATCTAAGTAGTAAGTGAAAACACTGAAAGTTAAGGTTAAAAATAACACTTAAAATGAGGATTTTTTTTTTGAAACCTGAACAAAGGCTATATTCTAGCAAGACTCAAATATCAGTTTTTCCTTTTTCTTTCTTTTTTTTTTTTTTTAAAGGCAAACAAACTTACTTCTTTTTAACCTCAACACTTTGTTCTAAAAACATTTGGTTTTGTCTTAGCTCCAATATACCAAAAACTCAGGGTACTGAGAACTGCCATGTACCAAGCAAGGGTCATAATGTGGATCTCCTAAGAAAAGTACACTGCAGTTGCAGTTTCTACCTACCTCGTGCAGACAGTGAAGGAATAGATCAAATTAACTAACACTCAGTTTACTGAACAGAGTACAGGATTTTGTGAAATGCAAAAAACATCAAGAAATCCAGAGCTGATATTCCTGATAAAGAGATAAAGAAGCAAAATTGGTATCTCCTATGTTATTTACAACCTATGTAGGAACCCCTGTGATCAATGCAGTACTGCTTCGTGCTGGCCAGAGGTCTAAGGAAGATTCATAAGATAGATGTCTAACAGATCTACTGCTTCTTTCTACTACCAAGTGGATCACTGACAGTATTAATCCTTTAAATATCTTACTGATACATACTGAAGATGTGGGCAGCACTCCAAATACTTCTTTTACTTATTCTTAATATTCAAGTAGTTTACAGGAGATACTGAAAAAAGCATCATTACTAACAATCCTAGCTAAATTTGAATCATTCTCCCTGGAAACCACATATGCCAGTGATACTGGCTGTTCCACACGAAAAAAAAAATCCTACTGACCCTATCCTTTGCATTTGAACATTAATGCTTTATATATAAAGGTTTGCTTACTGAACTCAAATACCTGAAAACTCTTTCTACTTAACAGGACCTAGAGTTCCAAAAAATGTTTAATTGGAACAAAGGTGGTGGATATATTTTCAGACACATGGATTTAGTTTCTGAATAACTGCACTTGTCTACCTGGGGTTGGTAGAATGTAGAAAGACCACAGCCTGAACTACAAAAGCCATAAACACCTTTCTATCATTACAAGCTAAATGCTGTACACACTTAGACACACTGTCATTTTAGAAGAAGTGAAGGGGTGTTTAATTTTATATAAAATTAACTATTCAATGTTTAATACATTAAAACATGATGTCAGCTAACCTACACTCAGATCAGACAATGCCTGATGAAGTCTAATCACAATTTCTTCTGATCTAAACTCAAGGTCTCACAGAAGCAAGGCTATGCATCAAAACCAGTGGACAGACAAAGTAGATAAGATGGTATAGTTTTAATATGTCACATTTAAATACATTTATGTTACCAAACCACTTCAAGAATGAACAATCTACAGATAAAACACAAAGAAATTAAATTTGCTGACAACTATATGAATTATAAACTGAAATGTATTATTCAGTACAGGAATAGAAACCAGTGAAGTTGAAAAGTATAATCTAAAACAGATAAAAAGAAACACTATTTTAAAGAAGAAAAGCACAGTACTTGGTCATCAGTTGAACTGAATTAAGAAACATATGGGCCTACAAAACTGGAAGTCCTCCCAGTTCAGAGACATAAATCTCTAGAAATAATCTTGTTCAATAAGATCATTGTAATTCTTTACACTACAGTGTTTGCTCACATCACCTTATGAAGCAATACTGGCCACCAGCTCTACACCACCACAGAGACAGAGAGGTGGGTCTGGGAAGCAAAGTAACTAAAAGCTCTAAATGAAATCTCAAAGCTCTAAATGAAATCTCAAGTAACAGCAGCTACCTCACTCTTTGCAAAAAAGATTTCAACTTTTTTTTTCCTTCCTCTTGTGTTTTGTTTTTTTTTTTTTAAACGGGCTACAGTACCTGAAATTTCCCTTCCCTAAGTAGATTTCTATATACACTAAACAAGCTTTCAACATAACCACAAAGGGAAGAAGCTATGTCAGGTCTTCTCTTTAAACTTCCACCTTATGAGAGGTCATGTATGAATAAAATGCAATTCCACTAGTGTCATTGCTTACTCTGTGATGCCTTTCAGGCAATAATGTGTCTTGAAAACTAATAAAAAAGAAGGCAGCACACATAAATCTTATAATTTATGATGCAATAGAAATTAGCCAATATCAATACTTATAAACTCTGGCTAAAGGCTGAAAGTGTGCACTACAAATTCTGTCAATAGCATTCACTTTAGCATGTAAATTCCCTGCAAAATCTGCCTACCCAAACATGTCTACAGATATGGAAAACATGCATTAATTAACATTACTTCAGAGAGGAAGAGGTGTGTCTTGAACACTGACCTCACAACAGGTTTGCTACAGACTAGTAGCAGGGAGTCACCCAAAAAGGAAAACCAACCAGTAAAGAATGTTGTAACCATATGCAAAAAATGCACAGGCAAAAGGGGCACAAAATTTACTTTCTCCACATCTTCCTATAGAAAATGCCTTATCACTTCTCCTTTAGAATGAGCTGCCTGAATATCCTTCAGTATATGCTAAGCACTTCATGTTGAAATCACTAAGAAAAGCCGATTACACTAGATCTTTAAGGATATTTATGTAAACATAAATCCAATAAAATCTGACGCAGAAGTGTAGTTATCTGCTCTACCTAGAACACTCAAAATACAGGTTATAAGTCTATCAGAATATCATCAAGATTGTTTTCATCCACATGTACATGAAAGCACATTGTATTCTCTTGTGTAATTAGCATTTTGACAATTTCTAAAAGAAAGTTTTTGTTTATTTTATGAAAATAATATTAAATTGCAGTTAACATGCAATCTAGAAATTTAAATACATAGTTACAGACTGCACAGACATAACTAGCTTTAAGCTGTTAGCTTAATTATTAATAGACTTTGGTGTCCCACTAAGCAATTTCCTCTTCTAACTAGCAAATTAGGCTTCTACAAGTTTTGAGCGAGTTTGAATCTTCACTGACACAACTAGTGTGGGTATTTTAATGACATTTCCTGAACTTCAGGCAAATACCACAAATGTCAGACAAATCTATATTCTAATAAGATTTCTGTCTTCTCATATATATATATATATATATATATATATATATATATATATATAATTAAAACA
>JAWWES010000035.1:16136224-16147747 GCA_035583135.1 Lophotriccus pileatus | reverse complement strand
ATATTCTAATAATATTTCTGTCTTATCATATATATATATATATATATATATATATATATATATATTTATAATGCAAACAGGTGATAAAGTTTACCATAACAGCAGCTGAAACTCATTTCCTCTCTATTCAGCAGTCATATCACCCCAGATTTTAACGCCAGAGGTGTTTCATGCAAATTTTGACACTCTTCACAAGAAAACTCAAATCAAAAGTGCTAATTAATCACACAAGTGTTTGTATCTTTACCCAGTTCTATTTTTGCATTACACCTCTAGCAAGTTTTTCCTTCCTTGTCCATAAGTCCTAGAACCTTTTCCACATGCACTTATGAGGACACCATTTAAAACACAGCATTGCTCAGGTACAGTGAACCTGCATTTGTTTATCACCACTCTCCCATACCATGGAATTTTAGAGGAAGCCCTAATAACTTGCTCTTAAATTTTCAATCACTTAGTTCAGCAGCACACAAGTATTTCCAAAGAATTTGAAATATATTGCCCAAAACATTTAAATGATTGTGTATTCCTGTTGCAAACATTTCCACTTCAATTATAGAGACTGAGGTTCAAAGGAAGCATAATGAACATTTACCCTGATCTTAGTTTAAAACACATATAGGACTCAACTTATTTATAGTGAAATTTAACCTTTAGAAATAAGTGGTAAAACCTAACCATTTAGTTCAAGCCATTCCAATAAATAATTACTGTCACTGTTAACATTATGTGCTTTCTAGCATGGACATCTATAGTTTGACACTTCAATAGCTGGATCTGTCAATATCTTTGCTAGACTGAACAGGCTTCACTATTAGACTTCTAGTCTCCATTTATGTACTTCTGGACTGAGAAGTCACTCCTTAAACTCCTTGCCACCAAAGCAGTTTTGTTCTTTATACTCTTCCGCCAAATCATGTTCCATGTTGTGACTACCCAGTACCCCAGTGTGACACTGAATTGCGGATACTAGAGTCCGGTTCAGGACTCCAGCAGGACTCAAACAGTGGACCAAATGCATACACCTTCCCCATCTCATTTAACAGTCTCCCCAAGAATTGCATTAAAACAGTATTTGAAATGCCATAAATTTATTTCCAGTTAATTATCTTCGTTGAGACCAATTCTTTTCCAGAATGGATACACTCAGAATCCACACCACCAAGCTCTTGGCCCAAAGTTATGCGCTCTGAGTCTTTTAAAAAAATTACATCATTTACATATATTGAGCAAGCACAAGTTCTGCTAAAGGCAGCAATATGTACAGAAATATAGTAATATTTGGCACTAAATCTGGATTTAGAAATAATTGTCTCCCCTACCCTCTGTGCTTTTTAAATCTTGAGCTAGTTGCCCAGAACATATTTTTTACAAACTATGTGGCCTAAAAACTTTGAGTGTCAGCAGACTGCCAGTACTTATCAAAACTACATCAGTAACACAATCCATCTAACTAGTCAAAAATGTCATGGACCAATACAGTTTATCTCAGTTATTTCTTAGAATAATGACTATAATTTAGATATTTCTTAGTAATGACAGTTAAGGATGTGTTGCCAGGAAGATTTTGATTTTTCTAAAATATTCAGCGTTTGCTTGCTTCCTTCCCTGACAGATTCCACCTCAGTACAAATACATCTAACTTTAGAAAGGCATTAAAAATCAAGCATGAATACTGTTGCCAAAATCTTATTAAGAATGTCTGATAATCTTCTCACTTAGGGGAAAGTTAAAAGACTGATAGACCAGTTTGTAAAATTAAAACTGGTATTAGCTGAAGTAGGGAGGTGCTGAAATAGAGAAATATCTGGCAATACTGCAGTGCCCGACCACCCTCCGGGAAAAGAACCTTTTCCTGATACCCAACCTAATCTCCCCTAACACAGCTCCAGCCATTCCCTCGGGTCCTGTCACTGGTCACAGTGAGCGAAGATCGGTGCTGCGCCTTGTAAGGAAGCTGCAGACTGCTACGGGGTCTTCCGTCAGTCTCTTCTCCACCTGAACAAGCCAAGTGACCTGAGCCGTTCCTTTCATGGCTTCCCCACAAGGTCCTTCACCGTATTTATGTCCCTCCTTTGGATGCCCTCTAAAAGCTTTAGATTCTTCTGATATTGTGGTGCTCAAACTTCGCCCAGGACTTGAGGTGAGGCCGTCCCAGTGCAGAGCAGAGCAGGACAATCCCCTCCCTTGCCTGACTGCTGATGCTGTGCCTGATGCCTCTCAGGACGTGGCTGGCCCTCCAATCTGCCAGGGCACATGGCGGTGCCTTATCTTTTATTTAAGAGAACCTTAAAGCTTTACTCTCTCAAGTAAAGACAGTTTCTGACGTATCAGCAAGCCATCTACATTTTTAAATTTACTTTTATAGGTTAGTTTAAGCTCTCCAGAAGCAATCAAGCCAAACTAAAGGCAACAAGAAAAAACCCCGCTCCCACACCACTACATTTGAGGTTGTTTTTTTTTTCTCTAAATCTGCAATACTAGGTCCTGTTTCCCTACCTTTTAAAGTGTTCAAATATCCTTCCTGGAAGTTAGATCTGAGAAAATAATGAAATCTACTACAAGTCTCATTGAAGAAAATTTCATATATATTTAAAAAATTAAAATTAAAAAAAAATCATATATAAAAAGCAACTATTTTAAATCTGTTGGTTGTATCTTCAAGGGTTATAAGCTGTTGCTTTCTTTTCCCTAAGAGTACTGTACTGGAAAACCCTTTTTGTTCATGCTGCTCCAAAATCACTTCCAGAGCCAGCACTATATACAAATACTTTAGATCTGTTATCGCATACCACACCATAGATAATATCTTTAATAACTTTTCTCTCCCTACTAAAAATGAGTCAGAATGAATACTGAAATATTCAGTATCACCCACCATTTGCAATCTATGCAGAATATGTAATGTTTTTCTCAGAGAACTGCTGAAAGACAGAATGCTATGCCCAAGTGAGAGAATATTATCAAAAGTACTTTGATCGGTTCTTGAAATTGAACAAGAGAGTGATGACAGTGCAAAAATAACAAAATGTTAGTGCCCACAGATATTCCATTAAAATGCTAAAACTAAACCCCATCAGACAACATAAAAAAATCACACAAACCTATGAACGATCCTATGCTCTCTGTTATATTTATGAGCAGTTGTGTTATTCACGAATCCAATGGTTTCGCACGGCATCAGCCCACCTGACACCTCAGCTCCCCTGAAGCTCACGGACTCGTTAAACTGCACCCCTCAGAAACTGCCCTCGCGGCGGCAGCGCCGCTCCCCCCGCCCCTCACGGCAGCGCCGGGCCCAGCGCTCCCTCCGCACCGACGGCCGCTCGGCAGGGCACACCGCGGGGGCAGGGGACGGGCCCGGGGCGAGGACAGGGGAGCGGGCCCGGGGCGAGGACAAGGGAGAGGGCCCGCAGCGGGACCCGCGCTCACCTTGTCCGAGTCCAGGTCGGGATCGGCCTGGCAGAGGCGGAAGAGGAAGGACTTGGGGTCCCTGCAGAGCGTCTGCCGAGTGGTCAGGAAGCAGGTGCCCCCCACGTTCAGCCGCACCCACTTGCCCGGCCCCGCGCCGGGCGGCGGCGCGGAGCTGCAGCGGCGGCAGGGCCCGCCCGTGCCGAGGCCGCCGGCCACGGGCACCGGGAACTCGCAGTGGTTCTCCGCCGCCATCCTCGCCGCCGCCGGAAGGGGCCGCCCCGCCGGCCCGGCCCCGGGCGCGCCGCCCCCCGGAAGCGCCGCTGGAGCCGCTCCCCGTCCCCTCGCTCCGGGGAGAAGCCCAAGCCCGGGCCCGGCCCCCGAGCCGCGAGTCCGCCCCTCTCCCCACCCTGACCCAGCGGAAGGAAGAGGCGGAGGCTGCGCAGGACCCTACATGCCTTTATTACAGACTACCAAGCATAAGTGAAATCCGTCATCCAGTCACTAACTACACATCTACAGCACAGAGATCTTCGAGAGGAGAATAAACAGTCATTAAATTATGAGATATGATTAAATCATCGACCGATAGAAAATTTATATAATAAAGCCAGAAAAAAGGTGTAAAATATAGTTTACAATAATTATTCACATTCAAGGCTGTACATCAATACATACAACACCATGGCCCCGAACATGAATTCAATCCAAATAATTCATATATTAGAATTTAAATAACACAGACTGAACTAGAGGCCAACAAGAGCCAGCAAATAACCTTGTAAGAATAAAAATACAAAACTCTGTATCTTATATCATTGCATTATTTGCTTCTGTTTTCACAAGTTCCTGGAAGAGGGGAGATTGTTTTCTTGCTTGTTGAGAGGGGCTGGGGTTCTTTTTTGTTTGGTTGGTTTGGGGATTTTTTTTGTTGTTGTGTTTTTTGGTTTTTGGTTTTTGTTTTTTTAATCTGTATGTCACAGTTACAGCTACAAACAAGGTAGAGCATATTATACATGTAACTGACTGCCACCAACCTGAAAACAGCTAGCATACATTTATCAAAATTGAGTATGGTTCCTGGTTCCAATTTTTTCTCTTTTGTCAGATACAGTAACTTTAAATTCTGTTACCATTTCGAACTTTTGCCACATCCAATCAGAGTTAGTACATGGTCATAGGAAGCTTTGTCAAATATCAGCCATCTACATTCAGTGCCCTGCTGACAGACAGACTTCATTCTCAGGACCAGTGATAGGACTCAAGGAAATGGCATGAAGCTGAGTCGGGGAGGTTTAGGTTGGTTATCAGGAAAAGGTTGTTCCCCCAGAGGGTGTCTGAGCACTGACCAGGCTCTCCAGGGCAGTGGTCACAGCACCAAGGCTGCCAGAGCTCAGGGAGTGTTTGGACAACGCTCTCAGGGACAGGGTGGGATTACTAGGGTGTCCTGGGCAGGGCCAGGGGATGGATCAGTGATTCTTCTGAATCCCTTCCAAGTCATAATATTATGTTCTAAAACCAGGTTATTGGGTGCTTAAGAACCTCTCTGTTTATTGTATAAAAGTCATATTTCTTCTACGAAAGACGAAACATTCTTAAATTATCAGTCTTAAAAGAAAACATGCCCTTTTGGGTCACAGAACTACTTGTTTGTAAGCTCACTTGATCAACTGATGGACAATCTGCATCACGAAGCTTTGCAGGAGTATTTCCATTTCATTAATAAAATATTTGCGTAAAGTATACCAGGCATTCAGTAAAATTTCAGATATAAATACCACACCTATTTGTGTAATTTACTAGTAGGAAGTGATCAGAATCCACAGGCCACATCTTTAGGCAACTATTAATAGACAAGTTCTCTCCTCAGGAAGGTGTTGAAATCAAATGTTTTGTCCACAGGCCAAATGAAGTAATTTTCTTGACTTCACTAAATCATTCAAAAGAAAATGTACATGTGGGAAATTCTCATGATTCTTCAAGGTTCCTAGCACAAAATGTAATGATATCAAGCGTATTAAATTAAGAATCTTGAACTATGAAAACTGATTAGAATCATCACATCTTTGTTTCATCAACAGTTATTTTCAGGACTATATAAAGCAGATACTTCACAACTAAAAGATGTCAGAGGGAGAAAAGTGGAGCACAGTACAGATACTTTGATGTTTTCAGCATCTAAGTGCTTAGCAAATGGAATCGTAGTAGGTCATATCGGTCTGCTCACAATACCTCAACATCACATCTGAAGCAAGTCTTTCTTTAATGTAAAGCATTTACAAAACTGCATTTTTAAGGCCAATGGTAATAAACTAGTTTCTCCAGTTTATCGAAGTAGTTTTAAACTTCCTGTGACTGGGCTGGATGCTGAATAAAAGAGTGTTATTCAAAAGTCCCTTCCAGTAGTAATAGATGTATGACTTATGTGAAGTAGTACTTCATCCTTTCTTAAGCTCCACAACACAGAAAACTGATGCAATAGACACCTTTCTGAAGTTTAAATCCCCAGCAATCAAAAATTACAATACTATTGACCAGATTCTTCATAAATGATTGGCAATTGTTCAAATTGCAAAAGATGGAAAGAATCAATAGATTGGCTTTTCAATAGGTTTGCAGTCAGGAAGAATCTTAAGAGTCTTGTAGTGATTAACAACTTTTTTTTTTTATCCTTTGAAAACCTTGGATTGAAAGCAGAAAAATCACCTGGCTTATCTGCAGCTCTGAAGAACCTCCCATGTACATTTCATTCCATGAACTTCTATGAACCATAGGAGTGATCGCCAGGACAAAGAACCGAACCTACCCCAGGTATAAGCATTTAAAATGGGAACCAGCCCGTTATAGTATGCAGCACCTCTCAATACACATTGAAGTGGACAAACTGGTAAAACATACTTGAACCCACAATTGCTTTGTGTTGCCTCACTCTGTTCTTCTGCCACCTTTCAAAACCAGAGATTTCACTTACAATACAAAAAATACAAAGACCTCTCCCAGAAAAGTTCTAGATCCTTCTCAAAAAAGCAACAGCTAAGTAAGACTGGATTAGGAACACTGAAGCTCTAAGTGGAGGGATGACTGTATGAGATGCTCAGAGTTTTCTAATGACAGCACTGTCAATTTAAAAAAGGGATTCTAGAATGCAGACATTAACCTTCTTGACAGCTTCCTGCTACCAAGATCTGGCTGGCTGAAAGCTTTTGGTGGGCAGGACAGAAGTCTACTGAGAGAGGATTTTGAAGGTGTGAAAAAGCATAGTAATTGCTTTGTTATGGCAAAACGATTAAAAGTCTACATATTACAGAAAACATGGTTAAGCATAGTTAGATTTCCACCTACTGAACAAACCAATGGAGATCATTTTGCCAGACTTTTGTGTGAGGCCAAAATTTGTCACACTGCACAGCAGTGGCACCGTGAATCTCCATTACTGCCAAACTCTCTTGTGTAAAGTTGGGAATACGTCTACATCTCTGTATCAAAGCCTAAAGCCAAAAGTGGTAGAGTTGCCTCCAGTGGACACAACATATGGCTGGAATTTGACAGCCGGAGAACAAATGGATAGCACTGCAACAAACTTAAAATACCTGTCATCCTGGTTAGAATGGCAAATTCAGCTTAATACAGACACAGATCAGAGGTGCACTGTGCTATTCAAATTTGAGTGACAAGGAGTGTACTTTGTATGTGATGAAATTTCTCATGATGCAAAGGGAATGCTGTTCTCTCTTCCTCATCTAAACCACTTTACAGGACACCTTCACCCGCTTAACACCAGGCACTGTAAGCCAGAGATTTACTTCTCTCAGGTCTGCAGACATGGTGGGATACAGAAGACTACAAGAATGTAGTTCCTCCGAAAGAAAAGGCAACTGCACTGTCTCTTTTAAAGAGTGAAAGATACTGGAAAAGCTGAACTGCCATCAAGTTCAACCACAGTTTTCAAGAGATCAATAATATATCTCCTTCACCCTGTACAAGAAAATATTTGACATGCATGTGTTTTCAGAAAAACCCTGATAAGCCACTGCCTTTAAAAGACTGCTTCTATAACAGTAGCCCATGAGCTTTTTCAACATTGTAGTGAAACCTTTCTTTGGTGGAAGGAAAAGCATAACATAGTATGACAACTCAAAATTCAAAGAGATGGTAAGTGTAGAAAGTGAATAAATAGGTACGATGTTTATACTGCTTTTTAAACAAAGGAAAAATGCCTTTGTCCATACCTTGGTCATTCCTCTCTGCAAGGTTCAGGAACACAGGCATGTTGAAAATACCATTAGGGGAGTTGGTTTTAGCACACAAAGTTGTGTCTTTGCAACACTATGAGAAATGTTTGACCACAAAAAAGCCTTAATGTGAAGAGGATAATGGAGATCGATATGAAAAATATTTTCTTTTTATAGATATGCTTTAAGTACCATGTATTTTCCCCTTTGTACGAATATTTTCTTTTGATTTTCTAACCAGATTACTTTATTATCTAATATTTCAATTGCTTACATTTTTTTCTAGAGTTCCTGAATATTTGGCCAAGGACCAAAAATAGGATTATTTGACATCTCATTATACAATGAGAAAAAAAAAGTCAAGTAATGAATTGTACAAAGCTTTCACACTTCCTTCTCTACCCAGGTAAATAGTTTGGCCCCACTAAAACGCACAACACATGCACACCCTGGAAAGAAAGTTTCTAACTCTCATCTGCCGAAAAGGTGAAAAACTATTTACTACTTCAACAGTAACCTTTTCCCCCCATACTAACTAGCTTCTTTTTTAGTTAGCATTAGTTAAAAGCATGCTGGTAAGTTTATCGTCCCTTGATTAAACACACATGTCATTCATACTAAAATTTAAACTGAGTGTTTAAAATCTTATATGCTTCAGAAGCCAACAGTTCAATTTTAGGAAACTTTCAGTGCCATGTTCAGCATTTTACGCTCTCAAAACCTTTATCATTGGAGCCTGTCTGTCAGACACATACATCTGATTCATTCTCATAATTACTAAAGTACCATGTAAATCCGGCAACCAGAACTATATTAGGAATTACATAAGGGTGCAACTGACCTGCCTACAAATGCCATATACCGATAAGCTGGGGGACTGTGAGGAAAGGAAGAGAAAACAAAGAGGTGGTGCTTACGAGAGGCATATAAAAGCTCCCTGATGAAATACAGTTTAATGATAATCTGAGAGTCACAGAAAACTCCAGCCCCATGAAATGCAAGGCTGGTATATGATTCGGTGTGTGTGCGTGTGGATTGGTTTTAACTCATCTTAAGTGAAGCTGGTAATGCAAGGTCTATCCGCTAGTCTGCAGCAGAAACTGAGCTGAAGTGCACAAAAGCAAGATCTTCACTGCAATGATATGCATGTGGAAGCCTCAAAATAAGCACAAAGAGCGAGCAAAGCAACCCTGAATTCCATTAGGTTTTTGCTTTTCTTCCTTTTTTTTTTTTCTTTCTTTTAAAAAAAAAAAAAAAAGAACATTTCAAACATATGCTTCCCCTTGAGATGGTAACAGGTGGGTTGAAAAGATTCCTCTGATCGGCTGCACACGGAGTTCTAGCAGCAAGTAGGGAAACTGGGAAATTTGGATGAGCTTTACTATTTTGCAGCATTCTGGTGGTATCTGTTCCGCCAAACTTCATGTATCTTTTTGCACCATTTATGAGCATTCCCACTTGGGTCCATCAGGTAATATGTCCTGTTTGGCTATAAGTGAACAATGTTTTAATGATTACTCCAAACACAGTGTAACCAAAAAGACATAATTATTTTGCAGCTACCAATAAAATAATTATTCAGAATTAGTTCATAAAATTTCTAAAAGTTAAACTGAATTACAGCTATATAATATTATATATTACTGGATAACCATACATCTGGCACGTTGTTAAGCAGTCAATATATTACTGGTATACTCCTCAGAATTCACTACATACAAAGAGGGCTAAATTTTCAAAGTCTGTCTTAAGATCTTCCTTCAAATCCCCAAATCCACATATAGTTTATTTAAACAACAATAAAAATACAGTTGTATTTTTGCAATAAATGTGTATGTCAGGGTCAGGGTGGGGTTTCGTGTGGGTTTTTTTATTATTATTTAATTTTGTTTGGGGGGGTGGTTTTGGGCTTTTTTTGGGGTTGGTTGGTTTTGCTCAGGATTTTTTGTTTTAAATTAAGACTACCAACCCTTGTATTTAAGTAATTATATTTTCTCAAAAAAATTGTATTTGATAACAACTTATAATAGCTGCCCAAGGACCTTAGTGCATTTTACAATGAAATCCAAGAAAGAAACTTACCGTATGAACGAAAAACGTCTTAAAATTCTTGGCTTCTGGCCGCAACTCTAATGACCATGGAATTTCTCCTTTTAGAACTTTGTTGACAGGATCCACATAATACAAGTGGGGCCCTTCTGTGAGCAGCAACTGACGCCGACGTGCAAACAATCCCTAGTGAGAAAAGTAGAAGCAGCAATGCAAAAACAGGCATGAAATAAAAATGTAAATGTGCAGATCTATGAATTGAACAACAGAGGTAGAATAAAACCAGCTCAGTGATAGAAGAGTATGTTTGGATTTGGGGGACTTCAATTTTCCATTTACTTCACCTCTAACTCCTTTTTTAGGGCACTGCAGTGCCTTCCTACTATGTGGCAAAACACAAGTACTATTTCAGGAAAACATCTTCAAATTCCAGCAAAACATAAAACACCTAGCTGTACACAGTGAAGCAAAATCTATTTGCCAAAGATTCCAGCACAGAAACCAACAGTCGTGATTTTGTAATAAAAATAGGAAAAAGCGGGTAATAACTTAGCTGAAAGAGAACCTTCTTTCCTGGAAAGTTGATGCAGACTATCCTTGCTCATCTGTACAGTATTAAAAGTTAATACTTAAAGCTGTTCTAATGCTACCTCTGCCTCTCTCAGAAAAAAGGCACTAAGTCAGATCCAGGAAAAACACCATAGTTAAGAACAACAGGAGCTTGTATTTAATTTTTTTGTATCTGTGGCTCAAACCACATTCAGACATGCATCAAGACAAAGTGTTTAGTGGGCTATATCGGACTGGGAAGAGGAGGGGGAGGAAAAACTCATCTATTACAATCTGAAAATGAAAGCATCAATAGCAGCTTTACTTTTAGCTTTTCCAAGAAACCAGAAGCACATCATAAAACTAAGAAAAAACAATCTACTCAAAACACAGAAGTTTTAAAAATAGACAATTTGCCACTTATAAGTTCAACAAGTAAGCTTTAAAACAGGTTCCTTATTTATGCTGCAACTGTGCAAAAATGTGACATCTGAATCTTGTTACAGGAAATTTAAAAAAACAGCAACCCTTACCTTTCTTTTGTCCACTGGACCCATTTTCAGGATTAAGTTATTTTCTACAAACTGATGCCTTAAAAAAAGAAAAATAACTATTACTCCAGAAGTAATTCTTTCATAGAAACAGCTATTATTAATATCAAGCACTTTTCCATGTCACTCCCTAGCACCTCCTTTTCCATCAGAGTCCTGAGCAATTTTACTAGATGAGTTTTGTACTCTTCCTCATTCCAAGGAGTTTTTTCTAATTCCTGACAGGGGTAGAAAAAAAAATTTAAAAAAAAAAAATCACAATCGCACATGAGAAATTTCTCTAAAGTATGCAAAGAAATGCTATCACAGTTACATAGTCTGGAGATATTTTAGTTAGATATCAACTGAATATTACACGCATAAAGACCCAACTACTTATAGCATCAGTAAGAAAGGAGGAACCTTTTCTAGTTCTAGAACTGCAGCGCAAAGACTCCTCAGCACTGGATAATGTCATTCTGCCTATCTTATAAACACACTCCATGCCATCTTCTAGATCTTGTACATTTTAGAAATATAGTATTAGGGTTTTGCCTGCTATTGCTTTAAAAATAGAAGTCAAGAAAAATGTAGTTGCTAATTGTTTGAAGATACTAAGATTAATTAATTGATACTAAGATTGATTAATTTAAATCAAAATCACTTATTTTTCAAGATTCTTTATTGCTGTGCAAGTAACAGACGAGCGACATTCAAAGATCCTACCAAGGATTTCCACCAGCTTGTTTTGC
>JAWWES010000035.1:16112813-16136124 GCA_035583135.1 Lophotriccus pileatus | reverse complement strand
AGGGTTTTGCCTGCTATTGCTTTAAAAATAGAAGTCAAGAAAAATGTAGTTGCTAATTGTTTGAAGATACTAAGATTCACAAATATTAATTTAAATCAAAATCACTTATTTTTCATGATTCTTTATTGCTGTGCAAGTAACAGACGAGCGACATTCAAAGATCCTACCAAGGATTTCCACCAGCTTGTTTTGCCAGAAGTAACCTCTTCTCATCTTCAGAAAATTGTAAGTCCAGCTCAAAGGAATTGTTGTCAAGATCATGAATATACTGTTCAATATTTCCTCCTGATGTCTGTGGTGTACTTGTCTCTGGGACAGACAGTGAATGGGAAGAGGCAGAACTAGAAACTTGCATGCAACCAAACTGACTCAGAAGATTGTCGTACTAAAGGAGGAAACAAAACAAAGTAATGAAATGCTTTGCATTAAACTTTGGGGTTTAATTTAAGCATGTTTCTGTTTATTTTGCTTTTGGGCAAAAAGTCTATTCTCTGTAGATTAACAGGCACTTATGCAAAAAAGTATGATTGACCAAAAGCAAGCCAACCAGTATTTTTTCAAAACACTCGCTCTTATAAGAAAACAAATGCTGACTGAAAATTTTACCCAGCAATTTTATATTAGATTAATAATTAAAGTCTTAATTAAAACATAACTAATAAGTAGTTTCAGTAAAAATATTTAATATTCAATAATTATGCCTTAATGAAAGTCTCAGGCAGCATCAGAGCTGAATATATGTACAGATAAACATACATTTCCATAACAGTCTTCATCATCCTCTGACATAGCAGGTAAATACGCTGTAAGTTTAGGGGGTGTCTGAAGATGTAGGTTCTCCCACACAATGGATTCGAAGAAGGGATGAGCCTTAAGAGGTCCATATCCTCCCATTTCTTCACAACCTAATCTGTTGGTGGCATCTAGAACCTGAGCAAATCAAAATTAAGTTACCCTGCATAAAATAATGACAAGGGGCAAGCACGATTCACATTTGCACAGCAGCATGTGAAAACTT
Organism: Lophotriccus pileatus; assembly: GCA_035583135.1. Classification (NCBI taxonomy): domain Eukaryota; kingdom Metazoa; phylum Chordata; class Aves; order Passeriformes; family Tyrannidae; genus Lophotriccus; species Lophotriccus pileatus. The sequence continues at coordinate 16,135,106 of JAWWES010000035.1, read as the reverse complement.
AAAACCAGTTGGTCTCACTGTCCTAAGCATACATATCAATAATACAAGGAGACTGCTTATAATAAAAGATGTTATTTGTCAGTATGTCATGTCAGCAACATTTTGTATTAGACCAGCTCACAGATCTAAGGGAAGGAGCACTTCTTTTGGTCCACACAATTTTTTGGCTTTGCTTCTTCATAAAGACAGAAGCAAACATACAGAGAAGGCCTGATGGAACATCTCATTTAAGTGTAGTCCACCATCACATTCTAGTGATGCAACAAACTGTGGAAGCTGTAGTTAGTGTCAAATATCAACCTCTCAAGCACCCTAAAATTGTACCATTCTCAGGACGTTAATATAACCTGGACTTCACCATTCAGCGGTCACTGCCTTGGCCATAGCGCTGGCCTTGGACACAGGAATGCACTGCTAGGCCCTTTAGGTTGTACCCATCATCATCCACAAAGATAAGCATTTCCTGCTCACCCCCTGCTAACATGCTAGACTATTGAATTTTAAAAAACTTATACTGCCCAAAATGTTCTCTGCATATTCACTCTAGTGTCATGGCTATGATCTGACTCATGGGATAGAATTACTTTCTCTTCCTCCTTGTCAAACCTTCATATGAACAGCAATTCTTAGGCTGATACGATTGAGATGTGTTAAAGTGCATGCTAATGCCAATGTAAGTGGACTTACATTGTAATGAATGTATCTGCCTGATGTATAAAAGACTGTTTTCAACTAAATGATCCATTATACTGCTCAAAAAAGAATTAATCTGAGAATATAAACTTGAGTATTTGAATCTTAATGTTTATGTGTAATGCACAGTATCTAGAATCACTTGCTTCCATTCAGAGACATTCCTTGTCCACATTTGAGAATTCAGATTTTAAAAAAGTAATAATTGAAGTTTAATGCTGTTTAATAATGGATGTTGATTTCTCAAGAAACTCCCCTACAGTCAAATAATGCTCACAGCCCTTCTTACTATAAGGTTTGCAATAGAGTGCATAGAAACTTTCAGAAACGTTTCTGAATACAAGCTGAATGTTTCCAGTGTCATCAAGTGATTTAACAGCAGCAAGTATTTACCAATAGCTTTTCAACAAGGTCTTTTGCCTTGGGAAAAAATTTTTCTGGAAAGTCATATTCCAACTTTATTATCTTCTGGAATATAAGATATTCGTTTCTGCAAAAGAGAAAAATATTGACTCTTGTTATTAGTTTTCCATGGTTCTTTCACCTTAGCCTGCATAACCCTGACAAATATTAAACAGAAAACCTACAAGTTAAGTCATATTCCCATAAATCTTCCTAGAAGAAGGAGTACGAGTATCTATGATCCTGTAAACACCAGATACTTGAGCAATAACAAGAAAAGTTCAAATGATGCAGAGAGATGCCTTATACTCTCTTCACAAATAGAGTTATCTCTATGGTACAAATTACATGTGAAATTCTAGGATAACTTAAGGAATGACTCTCAGGAACTCTAGTTATAGCTGTCTAAGCAACTTCAAGACATCAAAAAGAACAAATAATAGCAGGTATGACATTAACACCAACACTGCGTTGTGAAAAGTTGTACTTCAAAAATAGTAGTAGGGTAAAAATCAAAATCAAGTCACTGTATTTATGATACACGTGTAAAGAATTAGCTTAAATCTCTTACCCAGCTCTAAATGGAGGCAATCCAGCTACAAGTTGATATATTATACATCCCAGAGCCCAGAGGTCAGAGCTTCAAAAGAAAGAGGAAGAAACATATAGCATCTTTTCATAACAGAAGTCTTTAAACTGTAATTTAAAAAGAAAATTTCTAACCTTCTGCTACTTCAAACATAGCACAAACCCAGCAGACAAACTTGCTCTGTATAATTTCTGTACTATTCTCACTTCAGCCCTTGACAGAAGAGCAGGCTAGCAACACAACTCTATTTAAGAAAAAAACTATACAGTAACGATCCCACAACAACTGACTACAAGGACACATGCAAGACAACTGAATTCTCTAGCAAAATAATGGGTATATGAGTCTGAAAAGAAAACTGATTTATCCACTATGACAATTCAAAGATGCATCCAAATTAATGCAATATATGCCCCATCAGAATTAAAATCCTCTCCTCTAAGTATTTTATAAAAAAAAAAACCAAACCCAAACCAAAACAATACAGCTTTTTCACTTGAAGCTCTTCTTAAGACACAAACAAAAAGGCAGACTATACGGTATGCGGGTGAGGGAAAGATAAGTTTTAATGTGTTGGCCTGAAATAGCACTTTAAACTTACTGTACTTCAAGGTAAGCTATACATAGATTTGATAAAAGTTTCAAAATCCTCATGGAAGACTAAAATACTAACAAAGACTCAAAACTACTCAAATTACAGATGAGGCATTATGCAACTTCTAAATAGAGATGATAACCTGATGAAGTCTTTCCATCAGCCAAAACAGTTAAAACCACTCTACTGTAAGCAAAATGTGGAAAGTCTGATGGTATTTCTATCATTTCAAGAAAGGCCAGCAAAACTTACTACAGTTATTCCTATAAGAGTACTTTTCCTCCCCTCCATGTTTTTTTAGCGATTAACTTACTCTTCCATCACCGTAATAAAATAGATCTACACATCTAGTAGGTTACCATCAACAAGCAATTTTAATGAGTTAAGAGATTTCTCATCGCTCATACCAGGCACAGAGATGAGCTTTAAAACACTGCAAACCTCAAGTACAGCCTAGCAAAAACAACTGCAAGTGGATCTAAATAAAAGTCAAAGAAAGCTGCAGCCTTTCCTCTAACTGACAGAGTGCGACATTGGTTGCTACCACAGCAGGAAATACCATCATTTGAGCAAGCTTATATAAAACAGAACTAAAAAATAATTACATTACTTGGATAACAGAAAAAATTGATATATTTATGGTTAAGAAATCCAACTTCATATTATACACCTTCAACAACACCTAATCCTGTTTGTAGAACTCCAGAAGGTACACGAATTGAGGAAACCAGCACTAAGACAAAAAGCAATACTTGTTAAGAAAAAAAAAAAAAAAATTCAAACTCTCTTAAAAAAACCTTTATACACAAGAATCTTATTTCTTTACAATACTGAGCTTTCTTGCATGATTTATCCACTCCTCCCCATTTAACAGTATCCTGACAGAGTCAGTGAAGTTCTGAAATGTAGAGTCCTTACCTTTTACAGGCAGATTTCTCTGTCAGCAGCTCTGGAGAAACATACTGTGCTGTCCCTACGAATGAGTTTGCCCGCGCTGGTAAGCAAACAGAAAGAAATAAGCCAAACACTTACTTATGGATAAGCCAATCTTTCTCTTCCTCCCCTGTACTGACCCAATTAAAGAAACCTGCAATGGCAATCCCTTGCAAGTTACATAATGCTACCAAGAATCCATGGAAAATTAATTTCTCTACCAGTCCACACAACCTACTTGGAAGAAACAACTCAGTCTCAGTGACACCCATGTGGTTCAAGAAGTTGGGTATTTAGGTACCTGGTCAGTTATAAAATCTACCAACACAAGCTTACTACATTCAAGAAAAAAAGATTATCAAATTCAGTTCAGCTTAGTGCTTTTTTTCAGGCAGTTTGCAGCATCTATTTACAGGTTATTACTAACAACTAGTGACACAAGAATTCTGTAACTCTCAGTGGCTATCAGAGTTGCACAAATGTGGAGTTAAAGACATAAGCAGAGTAAACACTTACTGTATCAGCTGAGCCACAGTACCTCTGTTTGTATTCTTGTCTTGCAAATGAAAACTAAGTAATTTGAAGTAGTTTGACTTCCCACTATATTTGGTGATGCAGCTCCCTATAACACTACACCAAGTATTACCTTTTGTGACATAATCCAAGCAGTGACACTCAAAAATGTTTCAGGATCTCTCAGTGATTTAGATGAGGCTGATGATACTTGAAAGTTACAATTTGGTAAATACAACATTATGTGCATTTTCAAAGGACCACTTGCTATAACTATCTGTGTTATATAATGAAATAAATCATGGCATACCTTGTCTGCTATCTGCAGATAATACTTTCGCTGTTCCAAAGTCTGTTATTTGAATGTGCATATCTTCATTTAATAAGATGTTCTCTGGCTTAAGGTCCCTGGAAAAGACAGATTTCTATGTTCAAACACCATACAAATGAAAGCTGCAAAACTGTCTAGTGACTTAGGTACACAATGTTATCATAAATGATGCAGACATTCTATAAACATTGTTGCGACAACTTTCCTCTAACTTGTAGCTGTCAACCTGCAGACTATCAGATTTTGATACGTCCCTTAATTAACGTTTTTTCTAAAAAGATCTTAAGTAATTAATCATCTCAAAACTACACTACTGTGCATTTCAACAGAAATGAAAAAAAAAAAAAAGGCAAGAAAACCCCAAAAACAATCCCCCCCAAAACAAACAAACAAAAAACCACCTCCCAACAAATCCCAACAAAAATCTCACCCCACAAAAAATCCCACAAAAACCCAAGCCCTTTCACTCCAAAGCCTTAATTTAAATAACACCTAACGGATTGATATGGCACTAAGATCTTCTAGGCCTGTTTCCTCGGTGCAAAACTCCACTTAGTCAAACAGTGGCAAACCCAGCCCCAGCTAAATGTCCAGACTACATAAGAACTGTAAACCACCTCTACGTATAACCTGCCTTTCAAATGTATGCCTACCATTTGCATGAACACTGCCACCATTCTGAAAAAAACCAGACCTCACAGTATCACATACACAATAGACAGCAATATAGAGTTAAATGTCAAGAAGCTTGTTAGCAACAAAATAAAGAGCATGGGGTGACAGTGATATGGTATTTCTTTGCACAAAGTTTTCTCAGCTGAAAAGATGACATACTTTCCTCTCCTAAGCATCTCTGAATGCTCATAAAGAAATCTAGGAGCATGGAAGTTGTTTTGGTTCACTGGTATGAAAAAAAGCAGTATAAATTCAAAGCTGTTTCCATGAACCACTGTGCAGCATTATTTTCATCAGATTGCAGCCCCCTATTATGGGAAAGCATGGGTTGTGCAATTTAAAGTCTGGAGATTAGCACAGACAGCAACTGGAATGAAGTAATTATGACATACAAGCCATAAAAATCCTCTTCATTTTCCCGTAACTAATCTCAGAGAGACACAGAAAGTACGTGAATGGAACGGACCCTTTTAACAGTTCTATGTGGGGCTTTTTTTACATATACATTTGTATGTAGACGTACTCCATACACACATATACACAGTGTTTATATTATACACCTACATTAATAGTGTATTATGGATTTATAGTTATATATCTAGAAATATAGAAATATATCTGTAATAACGTTTCCAGAGTAGCCTGACATCTGAAACTGGTTCTATCTTATGTCCTATTTCTTTAGGCAGCAGAAAATCCCAAGAGCTTTCAGGCACTGCTAGAGCTGTGGCCTTATAAACTTCATACTAAGTTCTCTAACTGAACAATCTCACTGTTTTCTTTTGAGCTTCTCATAAGGGCCTTCATATATATATATCTTCTGTTACATAAGATTTCCAGTATAGGCTTAGTAACATGGACAGTCATGCTGCACTCGTTTTATAAGCCTTCTCTCAGCCTAACACGTGGACTGTAAAACTGAATGAAACGGAGTTCTTGAACATTTTTTCACTCTCGTGGAAAATCTTATGCTTTTATACTCCCCGCATCCATCCCCCTTGGATTCTATTCCAAATTATTACACAAAAAAGTATTAGAAAAACACTTTTTCCTTTTAAATGTAACTGAAAGAAGTAATGCTATCAGAATTGTAATCAGCCAGCTTTCTGCCAACTAGCATTTACTGTTTCACAACAACTGCTTGGTAACCTAAAGACACAATAGATTCCCTACCCAAAAAGAAGTTCTGCAGCTCAGATGTTTAGCACTTAAAACCTTACTTTATTTAATACACAGAATGAAAAAACATGATTATCCAAAGAATACAATTACACCCAGAACAACTGTGAAAGTACTATTAGAAACTTTGCTAGATTTCACCATTTACCTAATAATTGTTCAGCTTTGTGGAAATTGTTCACTCAGTGAAAACTGATATAGATTAATTTCACTTTTCTTGATTATATAGCGCACACTAAATCGCACACCCGAAAAATTCTAGTTACCTTTGCTACATAACAGCACAGGAAAAAAGGCATAGTTAAACAAAAAGTCAGTTTCTGTTTTTAGACCAACTGATCAAGCTTGAAAGACAAGCTTTTGGTAATGTTAATTCTAGACCAAAAGATTTTCTTACTTCTTCTTGCTACAACAGTTTGTCTAACAACAGAGATTGGCTCTCCTCCTCAAGTTTTCTATGTTTAGCTATTGATGTTAATAACACCAGCGCTGATCAAATGCTACTATGTGCTCATTAGCTTTCCACAAAATCCACGTTTGTTTTAAAATTCACAAAGAATGTTTCTAGAAAAACACATTATCAACTGCATGTTGGTCTCAACTTTGTATTACCTGTGAATTATTCCTTTCCCATGCAAATACTCCAGGGCTGATACAATTTCAGCAGTATAAAACCTGGTACAGGTCTCATCAAATGAACCAATTTTGCGTATATACTTTAGCAGCTCTCCGTTTTTGGCATAGCTAAGCCCAAAATCTGCATGTAAGTAGTTAAGGTCTATCTCTAAGCCATTCTAAAACAAAAATCTCCACATCACATTCCAAAGAAATAACAATACTAAAAATACATGAACAGGAGGGAAGAAGTTGGTTAATTTGAAACTTTACCTGGCAGCAGCTCAAAATAATTACTTCAATACATTAACAACCTAGTACACAGGTCCCAACACAGCAAAGACGACATAAAGGAGTAACTTTGTTGTTTCTTCAGACTGAGACTCAACTAATTAATTTAAATGGTATACATAATTGTCCTCAAGGAAAATTATTTACAGTAAAAACTGATATAAGTTTAAAATTTCCCCATAACCTGAGAAGTACCAGAGCAAGCATTTCCACTACAAAGAGCCCCTGTGAGCTCTTCTAGTGTATGCTGCATGAACTCTGGGGCCTGCGAGCACTGCCCATAGCCTCTGGGAAAACCACAACTACTTACTGACCCAACAAACACACTGATCTGTCCCTTTATCCTTGGCACAGCCAATAGGAAGCAGGAAGTTTAGGAGGAAATTCACATAATTAACATTTTCTTCACAAGGAAAAAAATAAAGCCAACTGCCAACCAACAAGCTTCCAGGATGAAACTGTACTTCGCAATTACTGCTAGAGAGAGAGCATGTGAAACAGAAGCCCAAACAGAAGACTCAGATTATTCTGTAAGCACTTTTATACAAGAAAAACTTTAATAATAGCTCTCATTGCAAAAAAACCAAAAAAACAAAAAACAAACAAACAGTAGTAAATATAGCTGGTTACCCCTATTAAACACAGGAATCGTGGTGTTTTACTACACGTATCACAAATAAAACGTTTCCCACACACTTCTCATAAACCGCCCCAGTTTAGTATTTTTAAATTACTTTTGACTTGGATTGTTGCAAGTCACCCTTCAACATTTACCACACGGACAATTTGTTTTATTGCTCTCCCCTGGCCCACAAGACACCCACTCTTCTCTCTGAGGGGACCCGCTCATTCCATCTGCTTAATTTCTACTAAAAGCATGACTGCAGAAGTTGCAGCACATACATTAGGCTATTTTAAGTACCTGAAGTTATTTTCATCATTCCTGTTAGACCACGTTTCAAAGGAACCAAAACTGCGTTCCTTTTAAGGAAGTGTTACAGCAAGTTCTAGAACACAAAGGATACATAGCTTTTCATCATCCTGAAAGGTGAAGTAGAGTTTCACAAAAAAAGGGTGATCCAGACGGGACATTACATCTCTCTCTCGCGTCACATATGGCACCTTGTTCTCTTTTATGATATGACGTTTTTCTAGAATTTTAACTTAATGAAAAAAAAGAGAGTGAAAATAGAATAGGTACAATCAAATGAAGCACATATAAGTAATTTGTTTTGGGGCTTTTTGGTTTGATAAAATTATCATAAAACCACTAATTCTGTTTTTTTCAACAGGTGTTTTGTAACAGGACTACATTGATATTATATTTTCTAAAAGTTTATGTTGAAGGAGCCAATACTTACTGGCATACTCTCTAGAACTTGCCAATTCTCGAGCCAAGACGACCTGTTGCCAGAGGAGAAAAAAAACATATTGTAACTGGTCATTGAAGACATCCACTAACACTGATTTTGATCTTCCAGTAGGTATTTAGAACACAACAAAATATTTAAGCATGTGTTCTTATTATGCTGGCTTGATCAAGACTTCTACAGAAATTCAGTTCATCATAACAATGCTTGTTTTGCTAAAAGACACACTTGAGAGGGTAAACACTGATATTTTTTTGTTCCAGGAGAATTCTGAAAATTTTAACATAAATCACAGTAAATTACCAAATCTTCTTAAAGAGGGGACAAAAAGCCACAGGCTGAGGAATATTTATAAAAATCTAATATTCACAGTACTTTCCTTAACATAAATGGCAAAGATTGAAAGATAAAAATTATCTGAGCGATCAAAAGCAAAACGTCAGACAGAACTTTTAACTACTTACAGTGTGTTAAGAAGATTTAAATAAGGGGAATGGCAGATTTCAGGCAAACAGGTTTGTATTTTTAAAGAAAAGATTTTGGGAGAACACAAATTAAAGCTCATTTTCAAGAAAGAACTTCATAAAAGACAACTTTAAACACAATCAGAAAAGTCTCCTTGCATGAATGCAAGCAATAATCTTGTAACAACAAATGACTAAAGTTTTCAGGCTTTCCCATTTTAAGTTTATATCCATTTCAACACCTTGCTAGAATCTCAACTTTATACTAACTGCACAGTTCTTACCAAGACAAGCTCCTAGACCAGTTCCAATCCTTTATAGCGTAAACTTTTAACATAAGCTATTATGCTATCACACTTACATTAGAAAGCCATGTTGACTGAAAATCCAAGCATTCAGACATTAGGATACAATGGAACTTTTTATGAATTTAGAAGGTGCTTGGAAAAAATCAGCACCCATATTTAATGCAACACTATTTTAATAGTTCAGCTTAAAACCACTATGTCCCATTCATTTACTCTTCAAGCTGTTCTTTCCAGATTTAAATCTCAGCAATCTTACACACCCAACAAATTTTGTAGTTTATCTAAGATATTTGGCACCTCTTATAAAAAGAGTGAAGTTACCGTTGAGAAAGATCCTTCACCCAGAATTTTCCCAAATTTGAAGTCATCAGGTCGTTTCTTTCGAGGCTGTGGAGGCTGCTGTCCTGTGTGTTGCTGCAAGGAGTTGGAATTAGATCTTGATTCAGGTGCCGTGCTCTCCATGTTGGATCCCTGTCTGCTGCCACAGGGGGAAATGACAGATGGAGTGCTGGAATCCGCTTGGTTCCTCACCATTGATGGGGATGAGCAGGAGCATAACACCACACTTGACTGGATTGGAACAGCATCATACTGAAAAGAGAAATTAAACTCTTATTCCCATACCTGGCACAATAGAACTTTTTTTCCATGTAAGAATCATGTAAAGTCTTCTTTGTAAGGGTTCTCATTAGAAATTTCTTTAGGAGGGAATGTCAGTATTTATTTTAGCAGCTCAAAGTTGTTAAACAACTCTGTTTAGGTCATGCTGTCATATAGCCGTAAGTCAAATGTCTGAATACTTTAATTAAAGAATGCTTTTTTCAAACTCAAAAAAATGCTCCCTAACACCAAGTTACCAAATTTCACAGTATATTCTCCTACAACTAACATGATCTTTAAACTTCTAGTTATACAAGGAACACCTGTTTTACTAGTAACATTATTCAGAAATCCAAGTTACAGTGACCTGTAAATGAACACATGAAAACTTTATTGGAGACAAAGGACACGTTTTTTTACTTGGAAATTCATTTTCTTCAGTACTATTGGGGAAGGACAAGAAGAAAAGAGATAACATACAAAAGGTAGATCAGCTGGAGGGTTTAATAATCAGCAATATCTAATACTTTTTTTTTTGAAGAATGCTCTGGTTCATGACTTTTTAAAACAAAGAAGATTATATTTTTTAAATTGTACATATTATTGTATCTATTTTTTAAATTGTACATAAAGACAAACCAACTGCAAAACAAAGACTGACATTGCCCAGAAAACAGCAAGTACCAGAAACATGCTCCTAAAACGGATTCATGCAATATACAAAGCAAATCGTCATTTGGTACCCTTTCATCAATTTTCCCTAAGTAAGACCAAGGAACCTGGTCAAGCTGCTTTCCATCCCTTTTGGTAAAACACCATTAGTCTCTCAGGGTCTCCTTCAGATGTTTCACTTGAAACTGGACAGAAAATATAAACAATAGGAGAGCTCTGCTAAACTTCTGTTGACAACAAAAACTTAAAGAGTACCTAAACACAGGAAATGTTTAAGGAAGTTAACACTATGTCTGAACATTATTTTTTAATCTCAATATTCTAACATACATACAGCAGAATGAAACAATGACTTAATGAAAATCTCCTAATCGCAAAACAGATGTATTCTACAACCCTGACCTAGTCTGTAACATACATCATGTTGATATTCAATTAAAAATTACTTCTGACAAAAAGAATTTTTTACCTCATGAATTTCAATTTGACTCAGAACAATTTTCTGCATTTCTGCCAGAAATTACTTTAGAAAGGAACTGGACTTGTATTTAATCATGCATATGGCCTTAAAGCATAGCTTCCAAATTAGCAATTCCTCACTTGGCTGTGCTCCGTGCAGGAGGAAAACCCTGCCTTTATTTATTGCTAATCTCAATACTATTATTATGAGAACAGCACGTACACATTAAAGTATATGCACTGTAGATCACAGTTCCTTTCAGGCCTTATATACATATATTTTAACTGACACCTTCCCCAGACTAACTATTACCCCCAATATTTTCACAGCCCAGATGAATCACCTCTCCTTGAGACAGCTACTCAAACACCAGCTGGTAAAAAAGATAACACACTAGCTAGAATTAAAAACCAGTTGCACCCTTTCCCAGAAAGACTGACACAGGCATGACTGCTCAGCAACTGAAGTGATGCCAATATAAGGAATATCCCATTAATTGAAATATAGGAAATAAAACACACATGCACACACACTAAATATCAGGATTTAAATGATGAACTGGCTCCAGTCATGCTATTCTAGAGCAGATGAGGATTTACACATAAGTAAAGCAGTAGCATTGCAGGGGGTCTGATTAGATTCTGCAGCTAGTGAGATCAGCCTGAAAACACAAACAAGCAAGAAAAAAAATCCACCACAAAATCCACCAGAAAACACTGAGAGAGAGCGGGGAAAAGATATTGGATGCAGTGTGTGTCCTTACACAGTATTTGAAATTAAGTCACAATGAATATCGAGTACTAAAAAGTCCTAAGGAAAGAGAAAGGAGTGAAGGACTTTGAAGGAAGAGGTTATTTCCAGCCAGCATATAACATCAATTAGTCCCCTCACTTTCTTAAAGGAAAGTCAAGATTAAGAAAAAGGAGGACAGAGGAAGATGCAATAGATTTAAAGGATCAGCTACCTAAGAAATGACAGAACTATGCAACGAGGTCTGTTATGTTGCAACTCAACATTTATAGAAGAAGGTAACTCCTACACTTGTCTTTCCACACTCTACATATTCTTTAGTATTTTGTGTCCTGTATTATTTACCTTCTCAGTTGTATTTTGAAAGACTCCAAAAAACATGTCTGCAGAGACCATACGTCTCTACACATAGGATGTTTTCACATAGGCAAGAGATAGAACAGAGGCCAGCTCATCTGATCTAACCTTGGACCATCACTCTTTTGTAAAAATCAGATTTAAGATCCTTCTGCTAGATGCAGACAGTTTTTAGTGAGATATGAGTTCAATCGCTGAAGAATTTTAAAAACTTCTAAACTGCACCTGTAGTTCTCAGGAGCTTGAGGATGATCTCCTTCTAGCAATTATCAACATATCTCAGCTGGCAAGCCAGTGAAAGCACAGACCCTCATTAATTTTCACTAAATCACTAGAAACAGGCTTCCTTTTATTTACATGCTACAAAGTAAGTTCTTACATGGTTCTTTTCTCATTTTGCCTACAAACAGGAGAAATACACTTTAAAAGAAGTAAACCTGAATCGATGCAAAAAGCCCACTAGATACCACTACATTTTTCTTTTCCTCCCAGCCCGTTACATGGACTCATACCTTTTGGAATCATTTTTGCAATTCAGCATTTTGACAACTGCACTATCACTATACCTTTTAATGTGTCTAGTATTTATACATATCTATAGGCATCAAACAAATATCACACTGCTCTAAAGCAAGTACAACCACAACAACTTCATCTCTATCAGCTTTTTCCCATCACAAATACTGCAACACCATTTTTGCTGAGACAGTTCTATCAACACTGGCAGCACAAAAAAAATATTTGTAGAGCCTGGGCTTTCTGAAACTTCCAGTATTTTTTACTTCTCTCCTAAATGATAGGATATTGAACCCTGAAGATGCCCGAGAATCTCTCTCCTACTGCTGAAACTCTACAATGAAGATCCCACTCCTGTTAAAAAGAGTCAGCATGAACAAGGTCCAGACCTTTCAGCTGTCTAATAACACTGAGTCTGACTGCTGAATCTCAAGCTGCAGTAAGACAGACATGATCATAAAAGCTCTTCCCTCCAGCTACCTATAAGGGTAATTTTTGGAAGCAGACATTGCTAACAGAAAGTACTATTTATATAAAGCAACGTGACCTCTACACCTCAAGTGGTACATTTGTGTTGATTACAAACAATGCTAATGAGACTGTATAAACTAGAAGACTGGCCTAACCCTCTTATGAATGTTTTTATGGTAAACTGTATTACAGGTCTACTAAATTAATGCAGATAGATGTCCCTAAAACATTTACCTTGCCATTATAACTGAAATACAGAACACTATGGAGAAAGGGGAATATACACAGGCTATACTATTTAACGCTGGTTAAATTTGTAAACAACTTATATTTAAGAGTCATTCCCAAACACAGATCCCTTCCAGTTCACACCTGGATTGACTCTCAAACCAAAAAGGTTGAAAGAAACAGAGTAATTGTACAAATTTAATGACTGAGGGGAAAAACACCCAACAAACAAAACTGCATACCATTAGGTAAAAAAACATTTTTCTCTTACTTTAAGCAATCTAAAACTTTTGGTAAATTAGATAGAGTCAGACCTTACTTTTGTTTCTACCAAAACATTACTACAAATTAAAATATGGTCCAAGAGCTTAGGTGTAATGATGGGAAACAAGTGGAGAAAGAACTTAAGCTAGTCCATACTTTAATACAAAGAATTAAAAAGCATGCACTACGAGAAGCAAAGTCTTAATGCCACTAGCAGAGTGGAAACATTAAGGATAAAAACCAAAACAAACCAGTTTCAGGAGAAAAATCAAGACACTGAACTCCTGGGAAAAAAAAATCTAATCATCTAACTAGATTAAGCTGCTGAAACCCATGTTTATTAAAGAATCTGACTGTTTCGGCCATGTGGTAATACAGAACTCTGAAAATTAGGATCACCTGCAATTCAACAGAACCCATAGTGCATGTAAGGACTACGGAGTGGTGTATGTCATAAGTGCTAGACTAAATTATTATAAGAAATTCACAGACTATCATGAAGATAAATCAATACAAATATGTATGTCCTATATCACCAAAGTCTGCTTAAGAAATTGTAGAATTCAGAAAGCAACATAGCAACAGTCTGAGATATCTATAAATTAATCCTTTCACTTACAAATGAAAACTGAGAGGCTTTTAAAACAGATATGACACGATACAGTACAAGAGAGCCTCCCTGGCTGTCATACTCTTACATCTCTGCCAAACACAGCTCTTTGGTACAGGGATATCTTCCAAAATCTACAGATCTAAGACTTACTGTACAAACTAATAGATCTTGAAGTAAAAATGTGAATTCCATATATCAACCTCCACAATTAAGAAGGAATAAAAGCTTTTATTTCACATCAAGAGAAGGCAGTTGTTTTCACCGGACAGGTGTTTTGTAGTTTAAGAAATAACACCGACTTGCCACTATTTATCAATACTGAGATTCCACTACAGACAGTTTAAGTTAGATAGGGTTGGTCTGAGAGGTTTTTGTAAATTATTTTGACACTGTTGTATAAACTAAAAGTTCTGAAATTGAAATTTATTTCGTATTGCTTGTAATTTAAACACTGACAACCTGGGGTTTTATTGGGAAAATATTAATAGCTGGCAGTTATATTTAATATATTCATGGCACACTAGTGTTTCAGAGGGTTGACAAAGATGCAGCAACTGCATCTGACACATATCTTGTATCTGAAAAAGAGCACCAGAAGGGGCAATTAACAAATATTACGCACAGCTTTCCCACTGGCCTCCTGCCCCCTCATATCCCACAATTAAAATGTTTACCTTCTCTACGTTCCCCAATACCTATTTGTGACAGTCTCCACTTCAAAGGCTAGAGTGCAACACACCCTGGGAGTTCCAGCATATTCCAAAATTAAAAAGCAATTCAGCAGGTCAGAAACTAAGGCCTGAATATACGTCCTCAAACTATGCCTCTTAGTACCTGAAATGAGAATGCAGGCAAAAGCAGTGTAGGTCAGCTACGAGAAACTTAAGATACAAAGCAACACTGATTCAGAAAAACAAAATCCAACTGAAAGCCTCACCTTTCAGTGCAGAGAGCATAGTACAAGTTGCACTTCCCAATAAATACCAATCCCATACAGGAGTGGTTTGCAGGAACTGTAATGACTATTGTGTGATCCCTACCAATATTTAACACCAGTTTTCCTTTCATAAACTGTTGCTACACCAGAGAGAGTGTCCTGAATGAAGGCAATCCAGAGCAACATTAGACGGTGTGCTTCCATAAACTGCAGCAAATATCAATTCTCAGACCTTACATGCTCACATGTATTTCTGCTCTGGACTTCTGTCTAAAAACTGATTGTCAGACCTTCTGCTAAGTGACCAACAGCATCCTCTTTCTATTAACCAATTGTATGTTTGTGTGTAGAGAAACAATGTACTGAATAATTTATCAAACTCTATTGCATGCCAGTTTCCATTTATATATGCTTAGAAGATAATTTAAAGAATTTAACAATACAACTATCATCTGCCAACAATACTATTCCTCTAAGGAATGAAAATACTTGCCTAAAGAGAAAAAACATTCATTAAAAAGTGTCACTAGATGCTGTCCCTGTCTTCTCATTATAACCTAAAATCAAGCATGTAATGAATGGAACAAAACATAGATTAAACCAAGCCTCAGCAGTACTTCTGAGTACACCACACAGCTAGTAAACTGCTCGGCCACCTAACAGGTTACCTTCGACACTCTAGTACATACAGCCATTATTAAAATAAAAATAAAATATCATAGGAATTTGAAGGTATTTAAAAACATGTACTTTGCTTACAGTTTCAGCTTGACAGAAGTTCAACGGGATTTCTAAGAGCAAACACTCCTCTTCAAAAAAAAAAAAGGCACTTATTGAAAACTATACTATGTTACAAAGCTATTTTCCTGAGACAACAGAATGCTCCTTTCTACAAAGTTTTTTGAAGATCATAAGCCATTTTCTTCAAATTGCAGCAAACTCTACTCCAAGTATTATTTGTAGATATTAAAAAAGCATTAACATCAAACATCAGTCTTCTCTAGCACAGTGGTTTGCGTTTATGTTGCATAGAGCTGCATCAGCAGTCCTTCAAACCTCATCATCAAATGGTATGCAAAGATGACTGTAGAAAACTTAAAATTTAGCTCATAACCCAACAAACTGCCGATCAATTCCACACATCTTGAAAAAACCGACCATTAGTCAGCAAAACAGCCTGAACCCAAACAATTTGTCAAAATATATACTTTGATCAAGGTTCATAAATGGTTACCAATTACTATATTTAAATGAACAGATTAAAATCTCATATTTCAATTATAAAAACTATTTGAACACAAATTTGTTTTGCAAAAGAATCTGAATTTGTACCTATCTGGGGTGACATTTTTCGGTATCAGAAGTTGCCACATGAAAAACTGTTGCTTAATAGACCATTTTTTTGAACAAACCATGTAAATTTCAAAAGCATTCAGCTATATAAAAGGAGGATTTTTTGTTGTTGTTTAAACAGAATGCTATGCTAACTGATTAAACAAGTCTAGGAGCCGACCCACCAAAACAACTATGCTCAACCTACATGCCCAGTGTTATAGAAATAACCATAATTTAAAAGACAAGAAGAGATCTTTAAAAATCATGTCTTGGTAATACATTCCAAGATTAAACATTATATGAATTAATGGAAGGGAAAAGTTTGGAACAGATCATTCTTCAAAGACACTATTTTACCTAAAATGGCTGGCACCTTTACGATAGTGGGAAACAGAAGTACTGTTTGTCTACTGATGTTCCTTGCTTTGTGCAGTAAATCCATAACAGTCCATACATCATAAGTGAGTAATGAGGATATCTGCTTCATGTTATATCAGCAAAAATATAGCAAATAGGCTCAATGATTTGGAAGCAAAGAGAACACCTCTGCATGAGACTGTTTTGACTCTTCATTTAGGGAATAAAGGTATTTTATCTACAATGTTTGTTTCTACAGAAATTATTTTTTCACATACAGAGTAATGCTGATCCAAAATTTTAGTTAATGTAAATGCCTTTCTCTAACTTTGACCACCTTACATACAGTGGCATTTCCTGTCAGTAATTTCCAGGCTTCTAATTCCAAATTCAGGTAGGGATTAAAGCTAATGAAAGGATTTGTAAGAACCTGCATATCAGCCAGTTACACTCTAACCTCCTCTACTTCTAGGCAAGGCACTTAAAAGTTCCAAGCACCTTCAGGGGCAGAGACTATTTAAGGCCTCCTTTCACCACCCTAAGCCTCAAAACAAATCAGAAACAGGAAACCACAAAAATCTCCATGTCAGCCTATAGCCCAAATAAAAAAAATCTAAAGTCAGCCTATGGCCCAAATAGCTATAATGTAAACAAGCCATTGAGAATTCATCTCACATAAACAGATCTAGGCTCGCTCACGAGAAAACAAAAGCCATCTGCGATCACAGTAGTCTGTAGATCCCAGGCTACACGAGCAGCTACCTCCCAAGGCACGAGGGTGTTCGGCTGCTGCACAGCAGGGACGGGGCTCACTAACACACAGGCTCCTCGCCAGCAGCCTGAGGAAGCAAAGAGAACAGTTTGGGGTGAAGAACAGAGAAGAAGCCACAGAGAGGTGGCAGTATATAGATGGAGTCTATAAACTATCCACAGCACAGTCAAAAACCGTAAATTAAATTTCTGCAGGATCACTAAAGAACCGAACACCAAATTTAATATTTTCTTTTCAGCAGAATGTGCTATGCAAGTTAAGCCCCGTAATTTTTCACCATAAGGAATTATAAAGTATTTGCCAGGTGAAGTATCTACGGCTTGTTTTTTAAAGCAGAAAGTAACTCTCAAGTTCAGTATTTAGTCACGCAGCAAAACAGTTATTTCTTCCAGCACTGTAGAGTAGAGTCCATAAGATGTCAAAAATAAGGTTCTAGACCAAACAGCTAACTTTGTGCATGTTGTGTTCAGTCCTTTCAGACACTTTAGACTGTGGTAACTTTCCACAAGCTTACCTGAAAGTAAGATGTCAGAAAGGGAAGTGAGAAGGGAGGACAACCACCTCCTTCCCCTTTTTTGCTTCTTTATTACATATAGATAATCTAACCTAGCCACTTGTGAAGAAAGATTTTCCTATTTGAAATACCAGAAACAGCGATTCCTTGGCTTCATACATATTCTTCAGAAAGCTCCAGTATGAGGAACTTGGAAAAGTATTTTATGTTTCAAACATACTTTCAATTCACTTGCATAGTTTTTGATTCCAGAGATGTACTAGTTCTACAGCAATCCCTATAATTTTTCTAGAGAAAAAATAACTACATAAAATACAAGTTTACTGTTAAAAAACGAAGGTTACTAAAATATTTCCCATCTTCATATAGAATAAACTTATTTTTATTACTTTGCCAGTTTTACTACACTTTTCAGTCCAACAAAGCGATTGTCCCCTGGTTTCATGCCTTCTGTACAAAAATTCTGGCAAGACTTTCAATAGTTCGCATCCCTTTCCAAGTTTTTCCTGCACTGCTGCCTTCCAGCTGATCTGCTTCAGGGAAGCGCAATGAGCCCAAGAGTGCTGGGTGCCTTACAATGGCAAGCTACAGCAATCTAATTTTAGAGTTTCAAGAGCTACATGAAACAGACTTTACTTCTGGCACTGTAAGTAATGGATCAATAACCCAAAGAACCTTTGCTTTAAAGAAAACAGCCTACCCACACAGTGGAATCATTGTTCAGTTGAACATCACTATTATATTATATTCTGTGGATCACCTCCTTTCGAAGGGCTACAAGCACCTTCTTACACTGGAAATATGAATGTACATAAACCTACTCTTCTTAAAACTTTCAGTTTTTTAACCTATGAGTACCTCTTAAACATCCACATCTTTTACTATTTTCTATTCCTGCAGCCTGCTTTGGTAAGGGATTTACAGAAAAATTATCCCAATTTTTTAGCCTACACATGAGTGATAAGGACTAGTCATAGCTTTATGCTGAAAACCCAAGAAAAGAGAATATTAAGCAGATAGGTATGTAGGGAAAACCCCTCAAGCCTATCTGGAAATTTTACAGCTACAAATAACTACAGACATAACTCTTAACATAGCCTAATCTAATTTCTTAGCATGGATGCAGAACTTACTCTACTGAGAAGCCAGTTACTTGAAAAGTGTAGTTCATATTAGTTCCACTGGGGAACAAAAAAAAAAAAAAAAGGCAACTAGCACTTTTGTTTGGACAGATTCATGACTACACTATAGGTTTTATCATGTCAGAAACACCGGTAGAATCTAATAATTGCTAGAGCAGCTAAACATTCCAGTGAGGACGTGCTGCAAAAGACATAAATTACCATACTTCCAGGCTCTTCAATTTGAGAGAAAGGGCACTTCTTGATTTGACAATATACTTACAATGAAGATATTAACAGCAAATAACTAATATCACACTCATCTCTGCAACTAAAGCAGCACTACAATTGTTTCCCTCTTAAAAGTACAATTTCCTCCTTTTTTAGCACGTCTTCAGAAAATAATAAAAATTTGTTTTGCAATTGTCCTCACATACAAAAATATAGAAATTAACTGGTTTGGCAGAGAATTGCTGGAATGTTCCTGTTAAAGCTGCGCTCTAATCCCCTCCCTCCCCTTCCATCTTATGCATTTACAATAAAAAAATCACGGAACTTCATCACACAAATCATTAAATCCATCACACAAACATTAACAGTAACTTGCTCAGTCTCAAAAATACCGCATTTCCCATATGTGATATCACCTGCATTAAAAAATCGAGCCACTTCTATCTGGTGCTGCCTGTCAGTACACTCACCTGACCAGGGAAATATTATATAGAATGGAAGAAAAGGAATTAGTTACCCTGAAAAAAAATCTTTTAATGTTTACAAAAATGGTTGTCAACTTTGTTCTTAATTTTCCCCCCTCTGCACGTTTCTCTTATGGGCAACTGTATATAGAAAAGGAACAGAAATGCAAGTATTTTGGAGAGAAAAACCTCAAAAGACAGGCAATAGGCAAGGGCAGAAGCACAAGGGGAAGCACATTCCAAGTTTAAGAGTCCAAGTAAACAGAAATCATTTCTGATGCTAAGAAACAGCTATATAGAGCTCTATCAGGTAGCAAAACTAATGCTTTTAATAACCAAACACTGCTTTGTTTCATAGTCCTTGATGTAGCATCTCACGAGCTCTGTAGGGATATTCCATCCAATATTTCTATTTTTCAGTCAATAAATATTATGTGCAACACCCTAATAAAAAAAATCACTGAGCATGAAGAAGGGAGCACAGTGTAAGAGGATGTCAACAGTCACCATAGCTATGCCAGTCTGCACACAGAACAGGGCTGCAGAGAGGAGCGTGGCAGCTTGGAACTGACAGAAAGAACACGACCCGAAAGCACAGCAGCACGCACACAAGGATAAGGAACACAGCACTGCCAGCTAAGTTACACCAACATCAGTGAAAGCTGGGCGTTATTTTTCTTTCCACGAGGGAAGGTCTACACTAAGTAAACTGTACAACCTACAACGTGAATTAAGATTTACCATTACCACACCTCTATACCGGCTACAACTCCGTCTTACATTAGTAAGTGCACACACAACGTCATAATTTTACAGTGTCAGACTAACGTAAACAACTGTGTGTGAAACGGCGTCCTACGGTGACCCTCCCGATCTTCCTCACGCGTTTGTTCCCACTACAAAAGAAATCAATTGCAGAGTAACACCTGCCTCCCTCACGGTAACAGCCCGGGCTCTCCCCGTGGGAGACGGGCCGGCAAAGACCCGCCAACGGCCCGGACCCGGAACCGGCAACGGAGCTCCGCGAGAGGCCGCGGGGCGGCCCCTTCACCCTCGGCCAAGGCCTCGCCTCCTCCCGCGGAAGGACCGAGCTCGGGGCGGGGGGGGTCGGGGCTCTCACGCAAGGCTCACGGCGACGCAGGAGCGCGGGGCGGAACGAGGACTGAAAACAGCAGCGCCGAGTCCGACCCCACAGAGGGCAGCGCCCGCCCGCCTTGCTCCGGCGGCCGCAGGCGGTGGGGCCGCCCGCGAAACTCCACCGCGGCCCGCCGCCGGCAGAGCGCCGGGCACGCGCGGCCACCGCTCACGGGCCGGCCCCGGCGCCTCGGCCTACTTATTCCGCCAGCACCCCGCGGGCCGCGGCCCCGGGCGGACTCACCGGGGGACTGCCGGTGCCGGCCACGGCCCGCCCGGCCTGCGGGCCGCTCCCCGCGCCCGGACTCACCAGGGGGCTGCCGGTGCTGGCCATGGCCCGCCCGGCCCGGGGTCGCTCCCCGCCCGTTCCACGCCCGGCACTCAGCCCGGCCCGAGCCAAAGGAGCACCCGCGTCCCCCGCCCGTGACGTCACCACAACAATCCCCCGCGGGCGGGACTTCCGCGCGCCCCGCGCGCTCACTGGGGGCCGCCGCTGCCGCTCACGCGCCGGCCGGGCCGGGGCAGCCCCGACAGCCCCCGCGCCCGAGCCGCACCGAGCATGCGCACTTGGACGGGTGACGCTATTGGACGCACCGCTAGGTGAGGGCGGAAGAGGGCGGGGCCGCCCCGCCCGTGCGCTCACATCCGGTTTCGTGCCGCGGCACCGGGGCGGGGCTGTCGGTGACGTCACCGCGCGGGCGGGGTTACCGGTGACGTCCCCGCGCGGGCGGGGTTACCGGTGACGTCCCCGCGTGGGCGGGGTTACCGGTGACGTCACCGCGCGGCCCGAGGCTGAGGGGCGTCCGCGGCGGTTCCGGGGCGGGCGTTCGCTCTGGGGACTGGGGTTCCCTCCGCGGCGGTTCCTACAGGCCCTTGTGTCACGTGGCCCGCACGGCCCCGCGGGGCCGCTAACGGCGAGCGTCGCCCCGGCTCGAGCCCGCCGGACCCGCGTGCAGACCCCGCCAAGCACGCCACTGCAGCGGGCAATTTGAATTTGTCAAGGAATTCGTACAGTTGTGAGGCATTGCTCAAAAAGATGAGGCAGGAAAGGACAAGAGCCAGCCTAGATCAGCTTTCCTGTATAATTTTCTCATCCTTTTCTTCAGTAGATGAGTAAAACAACTGATAGTAGTCTTCTAATTGGTTGGATGCGTGGGTCAGTGGGGGTGCGTGGTTTATTGTTGTAAGCCTACCTTCACTCATTTTCAGACTGTAGTCACATTTTAGGCCTCTCAGAGAAACTCTGCCAAGCAGCAAAAAGGTTTTGTGTAGCTTAGGGCATAAATGCTGCAACTGTAAAGTTTGTGGCTACTGAACGCTGCTCTTCAAAGAGATCCTCCTGGCCAAAAGGCAGATTCTTTTCCATTTCATCTGGCAAAATTTTTTTCTCCTGTTTTGGCTCTAACTAGATAATATCATAATGGTCCACACATTAGGTTGACCAGTTGGATTTATGTTTGTTTGTTGCCGTGGGGTTTTAATTTTTTAATTTTTTAATTTTTGTAGCTTTTAGAAGTAGTTGTATAGTAAATGTAGATT